>APFE030421076.1:0-12586 GCA_000404065.3 Pinus taeda
AATATTTTATTCGTTATAAAAATAATGTAACTAAACAAATGCCTTCTCTTATTTTACTTTTCAGTAAATATTGAAACAATAGTGACTAAAATATCACATCTCAATTATCAATATATATTAGGGGGTTTTTAGTGCAAGTTCAAAAGAATAGTCTCAATAAACTAGAAAAATTGGAATAAAATAACTAGAAGTCTCCATTACATAAACGAGAACAACAATTTATTACATACAAATGATAGTAAGGTACCTACAAGATGAAGGTCGAAATTAAATTTAAGATCTTATGATAAAAAAAAAAAACATTTTAAAAGGCATTATTTAGTGCAATATATACAAAGAGTTATTTAACCAAGCAGTAGTGTAAGAGTGCCAAAAACTAGAGGAGGAAAAATTGAATTGCTTTGCATAGTAGCTATATTTGTAATCCTTTCATCCATTGAGGAAATGAGTTAACCTCTGGCCTCCACTTATACTGTTAGAATGCATAAATTCATGAACATAGGAAGCCAATTCATCAAGTGCATGTGCATGTACATTGAATTCAAGCTATCCATTAGGAGTTGGTCTCAATACAGTTATACACAAATGTGGCTTCCTTCAAGTTTGTAGTGAATGAATCATTATTCATATTAATGCTGACAAGATATATTTAATGAGGTTGTGGTTTAATAGTGGAGGTAAGAGTGATGAAGGAAGAACAAAACTAAGTGAAACTATAAGTAGACCTGAAATTCTTTTTAGTGACTATTTGAAATAAAAATGTGGATAGCCTTCTTCAAATTTTTAGTTAATTATATTTTTCTAATTAGGTGTCAATTTTTTTATTTTATTTTCTGTAACTAATTTTCAAATATAAATTGTGCAGATTAAAATTGGTTGCGGAGGAGAATCATTTATTTTTTATTCCACTCATTTCTCATTGCAATGGAAGAAAGTTCATCAATGTCACAAAGTAGACCACCCCTTTCCCAACAAAAATCTTCCATAGAGGCATCCAAAAAAATCCAAAGCAAAGAATATCAAGAAGCAAAAAAATCCTTTGAGGAAAGGTTATGGGCAGCTGTGAAATGCACTCAATCTTATAGCGGAGGATCAAGTGGATCATCTGGTTCAAAGGTTTGGTTGTGCCATTATTGTAAAAAAAAAAAATCGGGGAATGTAGGAAGAGTTCGATGCCATTTACTTGGAATGGGGAAAAAAGAACAATCAGCTTTATGTGACAGTGTACCTAAAACAGAAAAAAATTCTCTAATTAAGCAATTTAATGAACTTGAAAAGCTTAGACATATTGTTGAAGGTTTAGTTCAAGCTAACTACAATCCTAGTGGATTGACAATTGGTGGTCCACACTCTTGTTCTCAACATCAAGTTTCTGTTTCTCACCTTCAAAACTTATGGGATGTAAAAGGGAGGGGAAATCTCGATGCATCCATTGGACGATTTTTTTTCGCAAATGGCATATCTTTTAATGTTTGTAGGTCTCCTTATTGGAAAGAAATGGTAAGGAATCTAGTTAACAATGCTCATAAAGGTTACAAGCCTCCTAGTTATGAAAAGATGAGGACAACCGTGTTATATGAAGAGAGGGCTCGGGTTGAAGCTAGACTTCAAGAAATTAAAGATAGTTGGAAGGAATCTAGGGTCTCCATTGTCTCATATGGTTGGATAGATGTTAACCATCGTCCCCTTATCAATATTTTGGTTTCTAGCCCAAAAGGAGTTTTGTTTTTAAAATCCTATGATACTACAGGAAAGACAAAAGATGGTCCATATCTAACAGGTCTCCTCAAAGAGGCAATAGAGGAGGTTGGTAGAGAAAACGTGGTCCAAATTGTTACAGATAGTGCCTCAAACAATATCCTTGCTGGTGGGTTGATTGAGGATGAATATCCAACAATTTTTTGGACTCCTTGCTCTGTGCATTGCTTGAATTTTCTCCTGAAAGATATTAATAACATTGCATGGGTTGATAAAACTATAACTGAAGCAAAAATGCTGCAACACTTTATTATTAATCATGCAACATCCATAGCAATTTATAGGAAATATGCAAAACTTCAGCTTCTTCGATGTGCCGAGACTAGATTTGCATCTGCTTTCATTATGCTTCAATGCCTTATTAAAATGCATCAATCTTTGAGAGAGATGGTGGTATCAATGGATTGGCAAAGGTGGAAGGGTTCTCATACTGGGGATGGCCTAAAAGTTGAGGACATTATTATTGGTCTTTCTTCAGAGAATTTTTGGAGGAGAGTAGAGGATATTGTCACCCTTATTACACCTATTGTTTCCACCCTTCGCATATTTGATAGTGATCAACCATGCTTAGGGGATGTCTTTGAGAGCATGGATCAAATGAGAGAGAAGATTCATGACATAATGGAAGATGAAAATTCTAGGATTGACAAAGACACCAGAAATTAAGTGTGGGAACTTAGTCTGACAAGGTGGAAAATGCTTCATAGCCCTCTTCATTCAATTGCATTTTTACTCAATCCTAAATGGTTTCATAAGAAACTATTGTCAGATGTAGAGGTTATGCAAAACTGGAACACTTTTATAAGTAGGTGTTACGATCGTCAGGATCACACTGCTTTACGGTTTGAGTTAGGAAAGTATTTGAGATCAGAAGACCACTTTGCAAATGAAGATTGTGCATACAACATACAACAACTTGGACCCATCGACTTCTGGATACAATATGGTACAGGGACCCCCTTACTTCATCGTTTGCCTATCCGTTTGCTTTCACAGGTATTCTTAATAACAAATACCTTTAATGTATTGATTTATTGTTTAAACAATTAATTCTAAAGCTCATTTTGGATTATTTATCTTATAAGATTTATTGATTGACTATGACTAACATAATTTTAATTTTATTTTACAGGTGACTAGTTCCTCTGCATGTGAAAGAAATTGGAGTGAATATGCTTTCATCCATTCAACGAAGAGGAATCGCCTAGGCACAAAAATGGCACAAGATTTAGTGTTTGTACACTCAAATCTACGTTTGTTATCTCGACAACAACTAGAATACAAAACTGGACCCACGAGAATGTGGGATTATGGTGGTTCACAAGATGATGAAATGATGAGCTTCCACTTGAGGTGCTACAAGACAATGCTGAAGACATGCTTGATGATACCATGAAGTCTATTGACCAAAATAATTCTTTTGGAATTGGCTCAAGCTCAACAACTATTCCAGAAAATGTCTTCAAAATCTAGATTATTAGGTTTACTTGCATTTTGATATGAATTGTTGGAAGTGACTTTAGAGATACATATATATTCAAAAGAACAAATTTAATTATTTATATTTCAAATCTCTTATTCTTATCAATGTTTGCTATTTTCAATGTTTGTTATTTTCTTGGAATTAATGATGGCTAAATTTTTGGATCTACAAAATTATCACTTCTTTCTTAAAACTAAATTAGTATTTACAATTGTTTTTTACAATTTCATGAGCAGAAACATTGCAGGTTTATGATTAATGCTTTGTTTATATTGTTCACCTTTAATATGGTGTTTTTCTCTCTCCTCATTTCTTATATGCGAAACCTCCAAACTTCGTTTCTCGTACCGTTCTCGTTTCCTGTTCCATTTCCCGTTTCTCGTTTCTGGTAACATAGACTGAGACACATCCTTCTTCAAGTTAAGGCCAGTTAGCATGTCCTTCAAGTTGGTGTTGAGTTCTGTTGCAAAAGAAGCAGCAACAGCAGAAGCAGAAGCAGAAGCAACAGTTTTTGTGACATAGTTTCTGCAAAACATACTGCTTAATGTGACTTTCATGGCTGCGTTCATGTTGGTCTTCATCTTCTCCGCTCCGAATCTTGCTGCCATACCTGTAACACCCATTTCTGATCCTGCACTGCACTAATCTAGAATGAATGCAGCCATGAAAGTCACATTAAGCAGTATGTGAAGTGCAGTGCAGGATCAGAAATGGGTGTTATAGGTATGGCAGCAAGATATCAAACCCAAAGCAATATAGAACAAACCGAGTTTGGAGCTTTCAGCTTACACGTAGGTTTTACGGTGAGAATCACACTTTCTCCTATCTTCATTTTTTTGACTGCCTTCGTAATAATAGGACAAAAGTGTCTTGCTTCATTGTTTTGACTGCATTCCCAATAGCAGGACAAAAGTGTCCTGTAGATCAGGAATGTGACATAAAGCCCATCTTCTATTGGGAAAATCTACAATTCTTTCAACGCATTAATAAAGAAAAACGCAACTGCATGATCAAAATATGAGCATAATATTGGTATCGACTCTCACCCAGTTTTCCACACTTGCTCCCTTCTACAGCTCACACCTCTACTCCACCTCAGGCTAGTGCCCCCAGCCCTTCTTGTAAATACCTTCTATGCCTTCCTATCCAGCCTTTTCATTCCCTCACCCCACTAGTCTCAACAGGCACCAAGCGAAGATACACAAACAATTCTCCACTGTTTCAGAAAGCCAGTCTTCTTGGAGAGGCAACAACGACAAGCCAAAAGCTAATAGCTAGGAGGTGGGTTATGCTTGCCCAAGAAGTGATTGATTGAAGCATGGCCAATTCCTCTCAGTCAACCTAGACAGTCACTAGCAGCAAAGGAAGCATCTAAGCCGGCTCGAGTGCAATCGCCAATTTGCGAAGGTATATCATTCTGTCAAATTAAATTATTTATAAATAAGGTGCTCATTCATTGATTGCATGCAACCCATGTTGCAATAAGATTATGAAACTGAGACATGTACATGTCATTATGCCTTGAAAAACTTAGATGGAATCACCCCTCCCTTGAGGGCCGCCTTACTATTGTAACGCCATCACAACAACAAAGCAGATAGGTTCAAAGCCTGGAACACAAACAATTACCCAGAAAAGAAATAGATAAACATTCCCTTTCAACCACGCTGCAAAATCATTACCAGATTGCTCCCTGGTAAAAATAGGTTCATAGGCTGAAGCTGTGATACCATCATCATATTTTACAAAGAAACATAATCCTTCCATTTGGTCCAAAATGCCATTGTCTTTAATGGGCTTAGATGGGCCCTTTGCTATATCATATTTATGGTTGTCCTGGTCAAACTTGCAGAAGAAACCCTTATCAGAAAACTTACAGGGCTGCTGAGGGTACTCATCATCTGTCCCTTGTTTCTCATGGCAATTACTGCAACTTAAGGTATGGGACATCTGCAATAGGTCCCACTGGAAAATGACGGTGAACTAGACCATCATGTACAAACATATATGCCATGCCAAAGATAGTGATCCCCAGGCCTTGCAAAGCAAATAATCCACACATTTTCCTAACAAAATTGACACTGATTTGAAAAAAAGAACAAGAAGAATTTTAATATAGGTTAGGTTGGGGAAATTGATATCAGAACTTACAACACCAAAGCACAGTGCTGGTACAAAGCCTTTGTTGAAAAATCCATAAGATAAAGGTGAAATGGCAGGGAAAACATTAATAATAGCAAACATGTCATTCATCTCAAAGGGACCTTCTCTTAGTCTGTGATCCAGCTACCACAAATCCATGTTTCCATGTTATCAGGGCAGTTCAAATAATAACTTTTAATCAACCAATTAGAGATGGTCAGGGATAAATGTTCAGGGAGTTGAACACAAAAATTAATTTTTCCCATAAAACTAATCTATGCTAAATTTATAATAAATAAGTGCACTGTTAAAACACTCCTTACTTATTAAATTAACTATACAACAATATTACTCAGAACAAACATCTTGAATTATATACCATACAAAGCTCTACAATAAATCATTTCATATCAATATGATTGTCACAGACAGTTTGATCTTAGAAGTTCAAACATAATAATGTATGGTTAACATAAGAAAACATGTACCTCATGCATACTCGATAAAGAGGAATGCGAAAGAGATCAATGTGCCCAACGAGCACATGCCTCCATTCCAATCTGCAATAGAATTTTATCATTTCTTTGAATAAGATCACTTGACCTAACTGTATATTATATCTGATCGGAAAAATTCTATTTTTTCTTCCAATGTACTCAGTCTTACCGTTGCTCCAACAACTAGAGAAAATATGCCAAACATCTCTGCGAAAGGAACCTCTCCACCCTGGAGGAAAACAATGAGAAATTCAATTATTATCAATGAATATTTCTCAATTATAATAATCATTGGAGCTGTGAGACCTTATCAAAAGCATGAGATAAATAATTATTTAAGTTAGGAGATCTTACAAAACTTTTGGAACGATAGAGATATGAATTCGGTGAGGATTTTTGGTCAACATAGATATATTTTTTAATTCAATTTATGAAGCACACAGATGGACATATTGCAGAAAGAGATATATGCATTCAATTAGTAGGTCGGGATTGATCTTAGAATTATTTTTAACTTAGTTTATAGAGATTAGATTGTAGCGACAATGCAAAATATTATTCGTGCAAATCTTGAAAAATGCAAAATATTATTCCTCCAAATCTTGAAAAATGTTAATAAACAAATGTTAAGAAATTAGAAACTTATGAATTCACTTATAAAATAAGAAGACACCGTAAAAAAAAAGGATGTTAAGAAATTAGAAACTTATGAAGTCACTTGTAAAATAAGAAGACACCCTAAAAAAACAAAAAAGGACACATGGAAAAGCACACCATCCCTATGACCACTTGTCCAAAAAGCGACATGGAAAAACACACCATCCCTGCGACCACTTGTGCAAGCATACATGCTCTTTTTCTCGTCTCTCCCATATTTTTCGCTGTCATTTGCATGCTCGGCACCTATAGAATAAGTTGTTCCACCAACTGGAAGAAGTGGAAATCATAGAAGAAACTCTAGCAAAATAAGAAAAAAAATTCAAGTACCAAGTTTTCCAGGAAGTAGGCCATGTCTCTTTTTGTTTCAAGTTGGTAAACGAGTTTGGTTAGCAATTTCTCAGAAATATAAAAAAGGGGCTGAAAAGCTAGATGATAGAATGTTGAGAGAGAAGATTGACAGGTTTTTAGATAAAAGAAGTTGTCTATTTGTGGTTGATGACGTGTGGGACAGATTTGCTAAAGAGATGATTGGGTTGCATTCCAAAAGCAAGATAAGGCTGTGCTGATGACCAGGAATGAAAAGGTTGCAAAGGCTTTTGGGGTTGGACTTCAAATTCTCCGCAAAAAGAGTTTGTTAGAAGAAAACAATTAGCTATTATTCTGCCTCCATGCTTTCCCAGATGGTGCACACCATTGTCCAGAGGCGCTGGATAAGATAGCCCATGAAATTGTTAATAGATGCGGCGGACTGCCGCTTGCCATCAAAACAATAGGGGCTTATTTGGAAACATCAGTAGAGGGGCTTCCTAATAATTGGGAATGGACCCTTGGTCGTCTAAGTGAATAATATGTGATGAGAGACCGCATTATGCCATCATTGAAGTTAAGTTACCAGGTTTTGCCTCATCATCTAAACCCTTGTTTTCTTTACTTCTCTGTTTTTGCTAAGAATACTCAGATAGAGTCCCAAGGTTTAGTGCATGCATGGATTGCTCAGGGTTTGTTTATGTACAATTACAAGAAGCATATGATGTAGGCTGCTCCTACATGGAAGAGCTTATTGATCAATGCCTCCTATATACCTACCCTCCAAGTTCCAAATCTCCTTTGGACTAGACGCCAGACTCCCACGTTTTTACCTTAGCTCTAGGGGCTTAACCTTTCTCGCTATGTAACCAGACTACAACCAAGAATTTAACCCTCAGGGCGCTAGTCCCATTTTCCTGTTTAATCCTCACTTATACCTTACCCCTAGTTCGAGTGTCCAAAGAAGTTTGAAATTTATGGGTGAGGGATTGATCAAAGCTAAAGGGCCTTACTGATAAGAAAAAGGATGGGATGCTGGGCCACCATGCAACCTGAGCCCCGCCCTCCACTCTCGGCTTCGGCTAACACTTATTACTATTATCTGGAACTTGAATCAAAGTAGTGGATGCTCATCGACAAGTAAAAAGAAAATGGACAACAAAAATATGACAAGTAGAGGTGGAGCTATCTCCTCGCTGTTCTTCCGGTGGGCACTTCAAACCGAGGAAGCTTGAAACACCAACCCAAGGAGGGTAGCTGGGAAAGAACAACAGTTTCTAGCCTGTCCACTTCGCATTTCCCCCGACACTCTGTAGGCAAGCCTTACACCAATCTACTACTTGACATACAAACTATTTCGAGAATCTAAATAGCATAACTGTCATACGTTAGCTGTTGGGTTCCACTTACTGTCTATTTCTGGAATAGATCTGAGCATAACTTTCTTATACGATAAGCCACATGGGAAGCTGGTTGTATCACCGATCCAAGGCGAGATCCACTGTATAAAGAATTGATCCGAGAGAGATAGAGAGCCCGGGAGCGGATTGGATCAAGAGCCCCTGCCTAATAGTCGTAATAGAATGATACATGAGATACTGGCACACGCTGAAACACGCCTTTGACAAACCTCTCTCTTTTTCCGAGGGGATTTCCCACTCTTCATAGAACATAGGGATGCAAAGAGCTCATCCAACCTAATATAGGGTCCGAAAAATTTTCTAACGCGCCACTCCACTGGGTCCCAGAGAAAACAATAGGGTTTGACTGTTAAGGAGAGGTGCACAAGAGGCATGTAGCTCAGTGGTAGTGCAATTTGGAAACAAATTTCAATGGAGTAGGTACTATTCCCCAGGTGGATTTGACGAGCAGGATTACCTTTACTAGCACTCCAAACTAAAATTACATCAAAAGCAAGGACAAGAACAATGAATTCGCAAATATATTGTCTGGTGCCTCACCTTGATTATTTTGACAACAAAATTCAAAAGAGTAGGAAGGGCTCTGCCTCCGACGTGGGCATCTGCGTCAATGTTCAAATTCTCAAACCGAACTTCTATCGTTGGCATCACAATCCCAACTCTATGCAATTGAAAAATTGCCTCCATCATTGCAATTACATGACATTAGTATAATTTCATCATTGCAGAAAGCTCAAACTCGACATTAGATACTCTGCTTTACCTGTCAATCCTCTGTATGAGCTTCATCCAGAAGTGCTCATTGTCCACTTCAGCCACCTGCAGCACTCTCTCAATGAACCTCTTGCGAGTGTCACTGGAAAGCGTGGTGACATCCACATCATGATATTTGAAACTCCTAGTCTCTGCAACTTCGCTTAGAACAGACTTCCTTAGCTAATCATAAGATGGGAGCTTCTCAAGAGTAGCCCATTTGAGGGCCTCTTCATTGTCCTCTGCGTGGATGCTCCTTCTACTGAAAGACCTAGAACAATAAGCTGCAGCGTAGCCTTCCATAAGCTTGGTGGTAAAGACAACTAGTGATTTGGTGGTAAAGACAACGAGTGATGAGTGGTCAACATGCACATACCAGCCTAGCTAAGTGATATTGCCTCCAAGATCAGTTCGCATAGCATTTAATTTCTTCAACTAATGCTAGCATTAATTTACCTAAAGTTTACCTTCTCTAAAATGTGATGGGAACACATCAATATAACATATGTTTCGGCCTCCCCGCACCTCGGGAAGAGGCCAAATAAGACTGTAAAACAAATTTCATAAGTTTTAAAAATTTCAGAGCTAAAAACTTAGGTTATTTTCCATACATTTACGATACATATTAGCCCACTTAGGTTATTTGCCATACATTTGCAATACGGATTAACCCAGCTTAATGCTAAAAAGACATTTTCGATTACTATAGTTCCAACCACCTGTCGATAGGGACTAATAAATCCATGTGTATAAGTTCTCTTATACACATGTACATCCTTAACCAAGAAAATGATTATGCAATGTCTGGTACAAAAATCAACTCTAGATATCATGGCCATGCCTAGTGGACGTAAAACCAATTGTGCCATGATATAAACGATGTATGTTTTCTACTTCTAGAACCTTTTGGCCATTAAAATAACTTGAAAAATTAATTATTATAAATTATAATGATTGAAGAACGAGTATGCAATTATTTTCTTTGATGTTTTAAATAAAAGAAATTGGATCATTAATATTATATTTTTTGAGAGTGGAGATTTTAATACATATTTATATGGTTTAAAACTTTTGAATAATGTGTAGAATTATTTGTTTCACAGAGTTATCTGTAGTAAGATTATTTAGACGTTTTTCACATAATTTTGAACAATTTCATGGAGGGCAAAGGTTCTTATTGCTCAATTAAGGACCAACTCACATCAATTTCGATGTGAAACAGGATAGTGGAAAAGGCCTAAAGAAGTTTGGGAAGAACGGGTGTGTACATTTTACAATTTCAGTGTGAAACAGGACAGTGGAAAAGGCCTAAAGAAGTTTGGGAAGAACGGATGTGTACATTTTACAATTTCGGTGTGAAACAGGACAATGGAAAAGGCCTAAAGAAGTTTGGGAAGAACGGGTGTGTACATTTTGCACCTCTGGGCCTTGGAATCAGAAAAACATTTCATTTTGGAATGTGATGCATTCAAAGACATCAGAGAAAGTTATGAGAACATGTTAACCTCAGTTTCTTGGCATTGTCTTTTTAGCGAGGGGATTGTTGGAAGGTTGGGTTAGCACATCATCAATTTGAATCGAAAAAGGAAAATGATTGAATCGCAAAAAACAAAAAACAGGGAACTAATGGTCTCATAGACTATTTTTAGTCTAATGGACCTTAAAATATCATTTCATTTCATATATACAGTGAAAAAATCAATTTAAATAACAAAAATAAAGATTTCACCTCAAATCTTAAAAATATCATTTCATTTCATATATAGAATGAAAATTCAGTTTAATAACACAAATGAAGAATTCACCTCAATTTTCTGATACTAGAAAGTCCAATTTTTTACTAACAACTCCTTATTTTTGTTTTGATTTTTGAATAAATACCTTACATATTTAAATATATATTTTTTTTTTTAATTTAGATTATTTTTAATCATATTATTTCAACCTTTCTTTAACTATTTTTCTTTTAATAATAAATATTAATTTTTATCATTCATAATTTAATTATTATTTTTATGACCATTATTCCATTCTATGGATTGTCATTATTTATAGATTAGATGAATTCTCATATTTATAATAACTAAAATATTCACCTCAAACATTGAAAAAAAAATTCACACAATTCATATCCAAAAATTTCAAACAATTAATATTATATTTCATTAACAAAACATAAGACCAATTGTATTTTATCCATTTTTGGATGTAACTTTAATAACACCTATATTAAAGTTGGAAATTTGAACTCTCTAATGGTTATGGAGCAAATGGCAAGTGTCCTCTTAAATAAATCTACATAGTATTTAGGTGATGCATTAATACGGTGTGTACTATTAATTTTCTCATATTATATGAGACCGATAGAGTTGGAAACTTAAAACTATTTGGTTGTTATTTAGTAAATGGAAAGTTCTCTTAAATAATGTGTATATACTTATGTGGGTTGATGCTCTATGTGGTATTAATTTATGTATATAATATGAATGTAGGAAGTGTTTACTTATCAATGCTATGGTATTAAAAAAAAAAAAAATTACTACTTTTTATTATCAAATTGAAATTATATGTTGTATTTTTATGCATATATTAGATATGGACCAAGCTATTTATCTACAGTCTTATCATAGTTTATATATATAAAGTACATAAATATATACATAAAGTTAAATAATATAAACATGTAAAATATCATATTAGTCAAAAGTATCTATAAAAAAACCAGTCAAAAGATCATGGTATATTATTTGGCACATCTCCTCCTGTGTGCTCGATAAATGGCCTTTGATAGAACTAGTATAATTCCTGATCATGTTGTTTTTGAATTATCCACTGCCCACTTGGTTGTTGCGCGACTTCCTTGGAAAGGTAGTCAGAAACCTTGTTCCTTTCCCTGTATATGTGTGAGCAGACAATAAAATCAAAATGTGATTTTAGTGTAGTAACCTCATCCAGTGATTAGAACTAGTATAATTCCTGATCATGTTGTTTTTGAATTATCCACTGCCCACTCAGTTGTTGCGCGACTTCCTTGGAAAGGTAGTCAGAAACCTTGTTCCTTTCCCTGTATATGTGTGAGCAGACAATAAAATCAAAATGTGATTTTAGTGTAGTAACCTCATCCAGTGATCCCAAGAGTGTGTACACGTGACAATGAGATGCAGAGTTGAACGAGCTGATGACAATTTTTTACTCCCCAAAGATCTGAATCCTATTGCAGTTTTTCTCAAGTGCAAAAATGAGTAAGTGTCTAAGATTGTTTAATTCTGCAACATTGTTTGTGCCCTACCCTAATCCCATTTTGAGCTTGTAACAATGTATGTATGAGATGTATAGGATTTCTCTGCCTCCACAACCAGTATCTTGGGCCGATCCATAAAAATAAGCCCATGGGTATGTTCTATCAATAGCTTTTGGTGTTATAGAACGTGTCTAATTCGATGGTTGTTCTTGTAGAAATTTGAATAATATAACACTTATTCACAGAGATTATCCTGATTATACACTATTTGCGGAATGCATGCATAATACATAACCTCCTCTACCATTGATCATCAATTTGCGGA
>APFE030421076.1:41412-51972 GCA_000404065.3 Pinus taeda
TGAGATAGATTTAGATCAATGGTTGAGATTAAATGCACATTTAAATCTCACTTTCTATTTTTTAATTCACCCCACTTAATAAAGACCCACTTAGTCATTTATTTCCAAAGTCACTTTTCCTTTCTAATTTTTCATTGACTTTATAAAAGTCACTTTAAAATTAGACTTAGTAACTTTATCACTTAAAGTCACTTTTAAATTAGATTTTTAACTTTATAAAAATTATAAAGTCACTTTAGGAGAAAAATTAAAATCTTTTGGACACTTTTCCCTAGGCCAAAGATCAAAGCCTAAGGGAACCACCTGTCCTCCGGTACCAAATTTCAACAATACATTCATTATTCATTCATTCATTAATCAAAACATGATAAGAGCCATGACTAAGACCTGTCATAAAATCATGCTTATGACCAACATATAACCAACATAATAACAATAATAGAACAACCATTAAAGTCTCATAATAACAAGTACATGTACACATAAATCACAAGAGGAGAAGAGCTCTTATTAACATATGAAAAATCCAACCAAGCTAGGGATTTCCTTGTACCACCCGACCATATATTGGGTTGAAAAAAACCTTTCTTTCAGTTAATCACCCTTGTGCCATATTCCAAGAAGGAATGTCAAACTCACAACAAAACAAATCCAGGTTTCCTCAGGCTTTACTACAATCCCCACCAGACCACTAGGCCCTAAACCAGCATGGAAGCCATCGGATTTCTCCACCTACATCATGAGGAATTTATCTGCCTCCTAGTCTCTAGGCTTTACCGTATATCCTACCATTCACTAGTCGAGGATTCTTAGGCCTAATCGAGACTCCACATCCCAACTTTATTGTATATTCTACCATTCACTGATTAAGGATTCCTAGGCCTGATCGAGGGCACAAACCTCTAGGATTTACCATATATCCCGTCATTCACCAGTCAAAGATTCCTGGGCCCACCAAAGTATACAAAATATTTCTTTACTGCAATCCCACCTTCTTTGGCCCAGGGATTCCTAGGCCTTGTGTTCTTCTTCAAAGACCACCTCACTCAGTTTTGAAACCATATAGAAATCCATCTTAACCAAATAAACTAACCCATCACACCATGGCTATCCATAAATGGCAAGGCAAGGCTGAAAGCCATTATCACACCTAGAAAAACCCATGCCGATGACATCAAGACAACCAAATACACACATACATATATTATGCATACCAAATCTATCAAGGAAATCACACATGCAAATTGATACCTACAAGTAATCATGTTGTAGCCGCTTGATCTTTCTCTTCCTTTTTTGATCTTTGCATCCCTTTGCCTTCTTTGTCCTTGCTTTGCTTTCATTTATCAAATGCTAGAGTGCTCCAAGAATGATCTAAGTCTGTGTGAGAGAGAATGGAAAGAGAGATCCACCCAAAAACTATTGAAAAGCTCGTGAACTAATCCTTAGAAGCCTTTTTATTAATGAGGCCTCTATTTTCTTTATTTTCCATTATTTTCCTTCAATTTCCTCCTCACATGTAACCTGTGACCTTTCACCTTCCTTTTCTCCTAATTTCCTTTATTTTCAAAAATAAAATGCCAATTAATGCCACTTTTCCTTTTCAAATCCTTTTCCATTTCCTTTATCCATAATAACTGAAATGAACACCCACTAGGATGTTTTTCCCAACATTCAATTTGGAATAAGTGTCCCATGACCTTGGTCTTATATTTTTTTTACATGAATTATTTACCAAGGTTGTTACAGAACCCTCCCCCTTGGGGGAACACTAACCTTGGTGTTCAATGACACCTATAAACCAACAAGACTACTGACAACCAAAATATATTTCCCATGGAGCTTTATAAGATAGCTCATTGTAGTATTTACAATGACCATTGCTGAAATATGACAAATATATTGTTTACTCGAGCTTTATAACACAACTCGTTACGGTATTTACAATAAAATCCACATAGATTATGCACATTTTCTTCAACCAGAAAATAACCATATTGCCTATGGAGCTCTATATGTCCATCTCGATACAATATTTACAATGATATACTCATATATACATATTCACATTTGCTTTAACCATCAAATAAAAGGATACGATGCATGCATCTACAACAGGGGAATCTAGAGGCTCACACCTCCACCCTCAAAGTAGTACCAAGATTCACCTCCTTCCTAGGAAATCCAGGATCCACTACCAAAGTCAAAGTTGCATCCAATGTCCAGCACCAGTTTTCCTCTTAGTGAACAGTTACCTACTCATTATTCCAGGGCACACTTCCAATGTGCTTCTGATTCCATATAGCAATTCTAATTACAAAAAAAAATACATTCTTTGGCCTTTCCTTCTCTTCTACATAGTCCCTCGGGAAATCCGGTCACCCGCTTTCATGTAGTCACTCACCTTCCAATTTCCCCAGCATCCCCTATCCTGGGAGATCCATCCCTTGGCAAATTTTTCTCACATCAGAAGGTCCAAAAACCAAGGCATATCCCACCTCAAAACCATCATACTAGACATACCATGCTCATGGAAATAAATGGACATTATTGGGTACTAGTGTCCTACAATGACCCTACTCCTAAAGTGCTTTACCTAGATATTGTTGCTTGTTCTAATTCCTTTTGTTGATTCTAATTCTTGCAATCAATCTCAACCACCCAAACCGAGCATTTCCATGCTTTATTTTACCAAGCACATAATTTACATTAGACTCAAAATGAATTGAAATAAATTCAAATATTACCTCATTGGTGCCCTGTCAATAAGGTACACTTGCACTTATGTTCACTTCCTGTCACAACAAGCCAAACTGTCTCTTTACCAAATCATCATGTATAAACACATCACATTTGGTTAGATCAAAACAAAACCATCATAGATAAAAATAATGAATCATATGCCATCATCATAAACCATAATCACAGATCACATGTAACCATTATAAATCAAAATCATAGATCACATGCATAATAAAACTGAAATAAAATTTTGATACTTAACCATTAATCAGTACTTCGCTTCTACCTTTATCCTTTGTCCTATTCATACACACACCGGATCGGTTTCCACACCCAAAAAACATCCAATGCATTTTTCTTCAACCACATACACAATGCACATCACAACACATACATCCACACACAACGTACGACACCACACAATGCATACACCTACATATGGGATACAACATAACACATACACCTACACCTAGTGTACATCACAACACAATACATAGACCTACGCTCGGTGTATAACACGACACATACACACACCTACACCTAGTGTACAACACCATGTAATACATACACCTACACACGGTGTACAACACAATACATATACGTTCACATAATACAACACAACAAATACACTTGTCACGATGCCACAACTACGCAATACACATACGTAGTATTGCATGTACACAACACAACATGTATGACATGCACACAATACCACATGTACACAAGTACCACATATATAACATGTGCATAGTACCACCTGTACATAGCACCACCTTCACAACATGTACACAACATCACATGTACACGCCACCACCTACACAACGTGCACATAGTGCCACATGTGCACCGCACCACATATACACATCACCACATGTACATGAAACCATATGTACACAACACCACATGCATGACATGTACATGACACCACCTGCAAAGAGCACCACATGTACAACATGTACACAACACCACATGCACACAACACCACATGTACAATCATGCACACAACACCATATGTACATAACACCACATGTATAACATGCACACAACACCATATGTACATAGCACTACATATACAACATGTACTGATCTGAAAATGAGATCTTAGACTAATACTAAGGTATTACAAACTCATGTGCATGGATTTGCCTATATTACTTAGTGTAATGGATCGATAAGATTGCGAATAACATAGACAATGAAGTAGTTAAAGAAACATAATAAGCAAACACACATAACCCAGCAAGTTTAATATGGATTTCACCCAAAACTCTTGGGCTACGTCTCCTGGTCTAGCCTTCAGTGGTGACTTCACTATTATGTCTTCAAGAGTAGAGTTTTACAAAATGTGAGCTCAAATTGAGTCTCAACACAACAAATACAAAACAACAGGCGTTTGCTTGAATCCCTCAAGCCTCTCTGAGTACACAGACTCTCCCTCTCACTCTCTGTCTCTGTCTTTGCTCTATCTTAGCACTGCTTGCCTCTGTCTCTGTCATTCTATGGCTTTTTAAGCCAATCAGAACTGTCTATTCATTTCCTCTTCTAGGCTTTCTAGCTTCCCGGCCTATGTCCACTCAAATCCCCCTCTGAACATTAGAAATCATTGCTAAATGCCTTCAGGGATGGACACCACATGTTATGTAATGGAAGGACCATTGGCGCCTTTGAAATCCTTAGAATAGTCATTCTCTGTTTACACAAAGAAATACACTAAAACACAGGAAAA
The DNA here is from genome assembly GCA_000404065.3 of Pinus taeda. Classification (NCBI taxonomy): domain Eukaryota; kingdom Viridiplantae; phylum Streptophyta; class Pinopsida; order Pinales; family Pinaceae; genus Pinus; species Pinus taeda. Next base: position 45,881 of record APFE030421076.1, read on the forward strand.
TTTTCCAATCTGATGTTTATCGGATTTGAAATATTATAAATTCTGCCTTATAACTCCATCGGGTCCACCTTTATATCGCTATCGCATCTCCACCATTGATCTAAGTGATCTTGATCCAACAGTTGAGATTCATTTCAGGCAGCTCATGCGTATAGAGGTTAACTGCCCGAAAAGCGTGGTTTTCTCTCTCCGACGCCTAGCCACGTGGCAGCCAATGTATGGGCTCGGGCGGAGCCCGACCAATACCACTTACCACCTACAGCCCGCTTAAAATCCCGTTCGTTTCGAAACTCAAATGAGATAAAACTACATATTATATATATTATATATATATATATATATTAATATATATATATAATATATATTATATATATATATATATATATATTTATATATATATATATATATATATATATATTATATATATATAAATATATTTATATATATATATATCACTTTCGGGTCCATTTTCATTGCATTGGGCGTGTTTCCTTTGTTTTTCGTTTATTCAACGAAAATGTGAAATACATTGAAAAAACCCTTTTACCGCACTTGAAATATTATCAAATTTCATCCATAATCCTGTCGCATCCGTTTTCATCGCATCGGCGCTTTGTTCTTTGCATTTCGTTTATTTAATGAAAATGCGAAATATCAAAGGAAAACATTGTTTTCCGGAACTCAAAATCTATGTGTTTTCATTTATAATCCCGTCAAGTCCGACTATCACAATCGCATGTATCGACCCTGCTGCTTTGTGTTGCTCTGATGTAATATTGCAATGTGATTGATCACAATCACATATCCCATAGACCCCGGGCCGTTTGGTAAGCACTCTTTGTATTTTGTCGATGCGACATTGAGAGTTAACCTAGGTTGTCGATCTACGCGCTTGATCGACGGTCCTCATTGGCTCGTACTGATCACTGTCACAAAAGTCATATGATAGCCTCCGATAGCCTCCACCTACCTTCGCCGATTGTGATATGCCGATCGGTATGGACCGTTGATCATCCATATCCGATGGCTCTCGTGGAAAGTAGTTTTAAGCCCCTGAAAGCTCTGTTTTTCAATGTTTTTCAGGCCCGATAGTGTTATCCACCATTTTTAAAGGTTTTCCCCTTGCGATAGTTTTTAACTATATGAAGACTTAGAGGTTTTTAGGATCCATTTGGATCATGTACATAAGACCATATGTACACATCACTGCATATCCAACATGCGCACAACACTATATGCACACAACACCACATATCCAACATGTGCATAGTATGATATGTATACAACATCACATATCCAACATGTACATATTACCATCTATACCCAACATTGCATATGAAATATAAACGCAACACCATATATATAACACGCACACAACATCATATGTACACAATACTACATATGCTACATGTACATGTACACAACACCAATACTACACATCCTAAGACCACAATGTCCTTACCAAACGAACTTGCTTCTATTGTCTTATCCATGCTTGTCATAGCATGACACAAATCACACTACTTTCATTCTGCTAATGTATCCCTCAACATTACCTGTCATAACAAATACATAGTGTAATCACATAATATCAGTTCATATCCACGTGATGTTGACCTCATAGATTTTTCAAGGCTACTCTTCCCACTTGATTCCTCATAAGACCAGGAACCTCTTCATGCCATTCACTTGCATAAGAAATCATTCCTCCACAAGCATGAACCCTGACAACCCTATCATACAATGACATACATACATACATATAAACATTAGCATAAAACAATCATGATATTTGATGACCTTGTCAGACAACAACATACACACATGTATACATATAGAGGCATCAGCATAATCATGATCACAACATAATTACCAGATATAATAAGGTCAAGGTTAAGATAACTCCCTTTATCTATGCATAGCATGCACAACAATGAGAACAACAATTCACAACTTAGCCAATGCATATTATGCCTCAAATCCATTTACTTTACCTTTCCTGATTACTTTTCTCATGATTGTCCTACTACCATCCATTATCCCCATGGGCCTAACCAATCAACCAACAATCATACTCTTACTCCAATTGCCCTTATACATGCACTAAGCTTCATCCAAATCTTACATTACATGTTGGGTTTCTTTCAGCTCTCTCGAAATCCATTAACTTTCCTCTTTCCCCAACCAATTCCCAAGACCCTCAAAACATAAAGGAAAGAACAAGAAACAAACAAGAATAAAACCATGAAACACCAATAGCAACATGACATCACAAACAAAGTGGCTAGTCCTTGCACCAGATGCAATCAAAACCCATAAATCAAGCTCAAAAAAATCACAAATACCGAAGGCACAAAATTCCCAACAAACACTATCACTCAACCCCATGGGTTCCCAATGCTACCGAGGGAAATTCAACCTGAGCCTTCTTCAAGATTTCATAGCAGTCTCTTTTGCATGCAATCCCTACATCATACTTTCGTAAACACATAATTGTCAATGTATATATAAATATAACAATACATCGGTTACCTTACCTTGTTGTGCCAAGCACATTTCCTTGCAACTGAACACATCCACACCATCTCTCAAGGGACTCCAATCCTTTGATGAATCTAGCCATAGCTTGAAACTAGCTTAATATACTTGTCAAATACATGTTTAGGAATATAACGTATATCCACATAATGTTAGAGAAAATCTAGGTTAAGAAGACTTCTTGTATTCAAATCATTCATTCATTTGGAATTGTGGTTTCCAAACATAGCCAAAGGAATTCTCACCCAATTCATTTCTTTTACCTTTACCTTTTTGCAACCGGATCTTACTATATTCTATCACATCACCCAACTATTAGTTATATAAACAAATCAATTATTACCTTTTCATGCTAATACCAAACACATTTCCCTACAACATTTCACACATGTCTGCCACACATTCCAAAGATCAATAAATCATGTCTATTAATTTGAAAACAACTTTTTCCAAGACTAACAACCATGTCATAATCAACTAATAGTCATTAATCATGCTACTACAGCTAGCACCTACTTACACTCAAGCACATATCAACTGTCTCAACACGTAATTTGTTAGTATAACCATCTTGAAACAAGATCATTCCTTCATGCAATCTTACAGACACATACTCATTTCATGCAATTAATCAAACATTCAAACTCCAAATAGATGACATAAGAAAACTCATGCCTTAATGTATCTTAGGGGAGACTATATTGTCTGCACAATCAATCTAGATTCGCACGATATAACTTCACAACACATCAACTCAAACATAAATAAGATCATGATTTCCATAACAATAAATAGTTAACATGTTCACATCACAAAGTCATAAAAAATTGTCATTCATGCATAATAATCACATATGCACAGTCAGTATGGATTAGTATGACATAATATCACAATATATTAACTCATACTTGAATGTCATAACCATAATCATCTGCATAGGTCAATCCAAATTAGAACACAACATAATAACATCAAGACCTCAGTTGCAATGACCATAATCATCAGGAATATGACCACAATGCATACAACAACAGGTTATTATCATTCATGACTATCTAACACATGACTTCATATGACTACACTGGTAAACTAACATTTATCATACATGTAACTATAAAAACAATAGAATGGCAAGCATATACGTAACCCTAATTATTATAACAACCATTACCCACATATCTGCATGCCAAACATACAAAGCTATATAACGATCTTCTCTTACCCTATGGTCCAGTGCTGCAACCTCACTTAGATTATCTGTATCTCTTGCTTCATCTTAGCCAACACATCAACATCATAATATACCAATAGAATCATGATGACACAAGACCACAACAATGACCATCACAATGCATCTCTTACCTACTATACATGCATAACCATGACCATGACAATGCATGCATAACAACATACAGAGATTGACATGCATAACAAATTCATATACAACCGACATGCATTCATGATGAACACATCCTAACAACAGCATCAACAACTCCTACATGTAAACATAATTATAACAATGACCACTACCATATACATAACAAGAACATATACAACCTACATGCATGCATGAAAACCACATTCCGCCCCTTCAATCCAAGTGTTGAACCATGCTCTGATACCACTCTGTAACATCCTCCTCTCACATTTACCCAAGTTACTAGCCTACCAAGGTAAACATGTGATGAAGGGTTACTATGACATGATTCAACCTCCTAGATCACCTTAAGGAAGTGGAATTGACAAACCAAAACCCTTAATTACTTCCCCATTAGGTGCTACAGGGCCCCCAAGGGCTAAACTACCCTTCCATTTGCCTAGAACCTGAATTAAACCTCCTTTTTCAGTGCCCTATTCTCCCAAACATTGGCACAACATTTCCTAATTTCAACTAAAACCATTTAGTCACACACATGATGCCTACAAGGGAGTGACTGCATTGTTTTTCACCCAGTTTTCTGCCTACGACAGTGGGATTTAAGCCACTTTTTCAGGCTAGGATCCATACCTTTGCCTAGAACTTAATGAAACTTTTCAGAACCATGAATGACACAATGAAAAAGAATTCCATACAAGTCTTAGACAAGAACATGACCTAACAATTCCTAGCCATGATAGACATTTTTTCAAACATATCATGAACATGAAATCTACAGGTCATAAATACACATTTGAACATAGGGGTATGATACTTATCTCAAAAATCACCAAGGAGGTCTAGTGCCTTCTCATACTAGCTACAATAACTTTTATTAGGTCATACATTCATCATTCATTCATTCATTAATCAAAACATGATAAGAGCCATGAGTAAGACCTGTCATAAAACCATGCTTATAACTAACATATAACCAACAGAATAACAATAATAAAACAACCATTAAAGTCTCATAACAAAAAGTACATGTACACATAAATCACAAGAGGAGAATATCTCTTATTAACATATGTAAAATCCAACCAAGCCAGGGACTTCAACGTACCACCCGACCATAGATTGGGTTGAACCAAATCTTTCTTTCATCCAATCACCCCTATGCCATATTCCGAACATGAATGTGGGACTCACAACAAAACCAATCTAGGTTTCCTTAAGATTTACTACAATCCCCACCGGATCACTAGGCCCTAAACAAGCATGGATGCCACTATATTTCTTGACCTACACCATGAGGAATTTATCTTCATCCTAGTCTCTAGGCTTTACTATATATCCTACCATTCACTAGTCGAGGATTCCTAGGCCTAATCGAGTCTCCACCCTCCAAGATTTATCATATATCTCTCCATTCACCAGTTGAGGATTCATAGGCCTAGTCGAGGGCACACACCTCTAAGATTTACCATATATCCCACCATTCACTAGTCTTATATTCCTAGGCCTATCAAGGTACACAAAATTCGTCTTTACCGCAATCCCACCTTCTCTTGTCCATGGATTCTTAGGCCTTGTGTTCTTCTTCAGAGACCACCTCACTCAGTTTCAATACCATATGGCAATCCATCTTAACCAAATAAAAGAGAAACCATCTCACCCTGGCTATCTGGAAATGGCAAGGCAAGGCTGAAAACCACTACCACACCTAGCAAAACCCATGCCAATGGCAGCAAGAGAAAAAATGCACACATGCATGTACCATGCATGTTAAATCTAGCAAGGAAATCACACATATAAATCGATACCTACAAGTAATCATGTTGTAGTTGCTTGACCCTACTCTTCCTTGCTTGATCATTACTTCCCTTTACCTCATTTTTCCTTCCTTTGCTTTCCTTGATCCAATGCTAGAGTGCTCCAAGAATGCTCTAAGTGTTTGAGAGAGAGAATGGAGAAAGAGCTCCACCCAAAAATTGTCAAAAATCTTGTGAATTGATCCTCATAATCCTTTTGATTAATGAGGCCTCTATTTTCTTCATTTTCCATTATTTTCCTTCAATTTCCTCCTCACATGTAACGTGTGACCTTTCACCTTCATTTTCTCCTAATTTCCTTTATTTTTATAAATAAAATGCCAATTAATGCCACTTTTCCTTTCAAAGCCTTTTCCATTGCC
>APFE030421076.1:52686-68013 GCA_000404065.3 Pinus taeda
ATACACATGAATTTTTACCAGGGATGTTACATTACCAACATATAACAAAATAAATAACAATAATAGAACAATTATTAAAGCCGCATAATAACAAGTACATTTACTCATAAAATACAAGAGGAACTTAGATCTTATTGGCATATGCAAAATCCAACCAAGTCATTGGCTTCCACGTACCACCCGACCATAGATTGGGTTGAACCAAATATTTCTTTCAGCCAATCACCATCGTGCGATATTCCAAGAATGAATGTGGGATATCATGGGATAAACCAATCCATAAACAACCAAGGGAATATAGAGTTTAAACCACCTCCACCCTCACACTACTGTGATCTCACCTAAACTAGCCCTGAAATCACCAAACTAAATCGAGCTTGGATTCCTCAGTATTCCTTCACCATCCCTTGAGGAATTTTCTAGTCTCTACCCACCTATTGAGGGATTCCCAAAGAAAACCATCTCCACCCCCAATCCTTGGGATTTTCCAGAGGCCACCACACCCGAATCCAAAACCTTCCAGCAATCATTAGCTCAACTAAGAATGAATCCCATCACGCCATGATTATCCGAAAATGGAAAGACAAGGTGAAAACCACTATCAAAACCTGGAAAAACCCATTCCATTGAAAGCAAAGAACCAAATACACACATGCATATACTATGCATGCCAAAACCAGCTAGGAAATCATACATGCAACATGTTACCTACAAGTATTCCCACCGAAGCTACTTGATATGACTTTCCCTTGCTTGATCCTTGCTTTCCTTGTCCTTCATTTTCTTTCTTTCTTGGTTTATCCTCTTGGTTATCCTCTCCTCTTTGAAACCAATTCCAAAACTAAACTGATAAAAGACCCTAAAGTGATGCTCTGGTGTCTTTTTATTGTTATGCCTGTAATTTCTTCATTTTCCCTCTATTTTCCTTCAATTTCCTCCTCACATGCAACCTATGACCTTTCACCTCCCAAAAGTATACTATATGATCCCAATGGAAGCACATTTGGATGTCCTGAGGTAGGCATACCATTCAACTCAAATTCACAATCTCTTACTCAATGATGAACTCTCTTCTTAGTACCTGTAGCCAACTGCACCAACCAATACTTTGCAAGCACTTCTTTTCTCAAACAAAACTTATCCATCAAGTTAGGATTAACATAGCTATAATTATATCTAGGATCAATAAAAATAGAAACAAATTGACCACAGAGCTTACCTTCCATCTCAATAATGGATGCATGGGTGATATGCATACTTGTTGTCCACAGCTACATAAATCCGAGGAATGTTATGACCAACATCCCTAACTATCTGCACCTCCTAAGCACTATAGATATGAGGCCTTCCACCCTGGTACAATGGATGACCCTTCTTTTGATGATCTTTGCCACATATCCAACACTCCAACTATCCCCTACCATCAACTCTATTATGCTGCTCTCTAGGTTGCGACCCATGTCCCTTCTCAACTATGTTAAACTTCTCTTAAGGAACAACATTTTCTTTCTCACCTACATCCTGAGGTATCCCTCACTTCAACGACCACTTCCCTTTAACTTTCTCATTCCCCTTGAATTCATGCTTAGGCGTAGCTTTATGCTTTGACTTCTCATAACAATACTTCAGTTTCTTGATGGCTTCCTCCAGTGACCTTGGCTCATCGAACTCAATATGGTCTCTATATTTTGCTGGAAACCCACTCATGAATATTTGAATCTTCGCTTTCTCATCCTTGAGGTAAGGCATATACCTCAACAGCTCCAGGAACCTACTAGTATACTCAGCATCTATCTATCACATCTACAACTCATAAAACTCCTTAGTTTTGTCATCATAATACATGCCTCAACAACTCCAGGAACCTACTAGTATACTCAGCATCTATCTATCACATCTACAACTCATAAAACTCCTTAGTTTTGTCATCATAATACCTCTCAGATAGGTATTTCTTCTTGAAGAGTCTCTCGAACTCATCCCAAATCAACTCTTCTTCTCAACTGCGCTTGACGTTCTTCACATATTCCCACCAAATATTTTTTTCCCTTTAAGACTAAAGGTGTTTATTTTAGCTTTCATGTTATTTGAATAATTGTATAATCTGAAGAGTTTATTCATCCCGTGTAACCATGCCTTTACATCTTTTGAATTCTTCATCTCTCCATTAAATGTAGACAACTTGACATTCTTGAATTCCTCAGGAAAGTATTCACTCCTCCTATAAGGATGATGACAGTGATGATGACGATGCCTCCTAGATGACGAACTAGAATGAAACCCATACATATCGATCCTCCTATTAGGTGTACCCAATGATCTACCACCTCTGGTTGTATTCCCTCTATCCAACCTATATCATGATCGAGACCTACTACCATAGGCTCCATTAGTCTTCTCTTCCTTCTTTTGAATAATCCTCAGTTGTCCCTATCTCTACAAGTCTAACAAACTATGAAGGATGACTTCATTGACCTTTTCCTTATTTTCCTGAGCTACTGCAAGTCTTCTGGAGCCTCAACAAAACTATCATTATCTTCCTTGCAACTTCTAATCTCTGCCCTCAAGCTCCTCAATGTGTCTTCTATATCAAGAGAGTACTCATCTCCTTTCTTCCCAATTGATCTGTAGGGAGATTCATGTGAAATGTAGTCCACCATTTTTCTCGTCATCTTTGATTCTCTTCTTCCTACAAGTGTACCATGACAGATAAACCAAATAGATACCATAACTAAAATCATACCTCAATGATGTTCAGGGGAGGCTTATCTCATCTATAAAATCATTCCACATTAGCATGATACATGTATAATCATAATCATATCAATATATCAACATCATCCATGACAATACCAACTACATACCATGACCTCATTACATGCATAACCACATGCATCTAGTCCATCAAGTCCAAGAGTTTGAACCATGCTATGGTACCACTCTGTAACCACCTCCTAACATATGTACCCTCTTTCATCAGCTTTCCTGGGGTAAACATGAGTTAAGGGCTACTATGACACGACTCAAACTCCTATATAAACTTAAGGAAATGGAGTCGACAAAAAAAGACCTTACTAACTTCACTTAGGTGCTACAGGAACCCCATGAACTAACCAATCATTCCAGGTGTCCAACCCCTGGGATAACTTTATTTTTCAATGAGCTAGACCCCCATTCACTCCCATGACAAGGCTTCCAAGTGACTGTAACCATCCAACCACTCCCACTGGCCAACTTCCCAGGGACTACAATCTTTTTCAAGCAGTTATGTGCCCGCGACTACGAGATATAAGCCAATTTTCCAGGGCTAATTGCCATACCACTTCCCAAAACTTGATGAAACATTCTGAAAAGATAAATATCATAATGATAAATATTTTAACTCAAAACTTGATCAGGAATTCATCCTAGCCCATCCTAACCATGACATTCATTCCGAAAAGCACATGATGAACATGCAACCTACAGTTCATGAATGCATATTTAAACATAGAGATATGAAACTTATTTGAGGTTTACAAGAAGGACTAATTCCCTCTCACAATAGTTTCAATAACATCTATTATTTCATGCATTCAATAACCATTCATTTATCCATGAAACATGATAATAGCCATAACTTGGATCTTTCATAAAACCATGCTTATAACCCGCATATAACCAAATAAATAACAATAATAGTGTTGGAAATACTGAGAGGGGGGTGAATCACTATTTATTTTCAATTGTTATTATTACCAGTTTAGATTCTTTAAAATTTTAATCAAAGAAATAATTTTATTAAATATAGAAAAAGATTGAATACAATATCTGATGAGTTTTGCCAAGCACCAAATTGTACTTTGATGGGGCTCCAACCTCTAGGGCTCTGACCCTATCTTACCAAGGCACCAAACTTGAATTTAGGAGCATCAACTCCAAGGACACCAATCTATCCAATTCTGAGGCACCAACCCCAAGGGCTCCAACCTTACAGATTTACTTTGTCAAGAAATGTTTAATTGTATTATACTGCTTCCAAGGACTTCTTTACAAAATCATGTCCTTGTAGTCTTGCAACAGGTCGTTGTCTGCGCTATGGCTTCATTTCAGGGTCGATCCTTCCAAGATGAATCATGTCAAAAGATTAGCCTCCCACTTTGTCTTGTTCTTCCTTCTTCGGTCAGCCTTCAGCTTCTATTGTACCTTCTGTGTCTTCTCGACCTTCGACTTCCTTTGTCTTTTCAAGTTCATGAGTTGTGAACTTTTTAATTCTTCTATGTGCCCCGATGCCTGATCAATTTCCTTTAGTGAAACATTTTAACTTGTACTTATACAAGTTTCACCAATGACTTGAGAGACACTTTTACTGGAGGGTGTTGGGAACAGGTTCCCCCAAGGACAGTTTTGGGGCTTAAAGCCCATGTTTTGGGACAATTTTGTAATAAAGTTGTAAAGTCTTCGCATTTTGTGGTCACAGAACGCGAATGTGTCAAGAGTCATTATGGGTTGTCCGCCCTTATTTTTTAAAGTGTAAAGTCAGCTGTAAAGATCCACCCATGGTCTATGGACCATGGGATTGTATAAAAAGGAGCTAAGTAAGTAAGCTCTAGGTAGTCTTTAGTGAAGAGCAAAGAATGGAGTAAGTAGTCAAGCAAAGAATTCTAAGTGTTCTTGAGTCTTAGCGTAGGTAGAGGCTCTACAGCTGAGTGTGCAGAGGCCTAGGGTGGAAGTACATAGCTGAGTGTGCGGACCCCTGCAGCTATGTGAGGAGCACAGATAGATCTTGTATTAATCTGAAGATATCAATAAAGAGAAGCATTTTGCAAATTTTGTGAAGTTAGTTCTTGTTAATGCATCTGCTTATATTGTGTTTTGGGTTTAATTTACAATGCTAATGTGAGGCGCGAATATATGTGATTATATTAGTTAATTGAATGAAACTAAGAATATTAGTTTACATGACACTCACTATGGTTAATTAGTAAGATAAGTAGAACACTTAAGAGAACTTGGGAACCTATGCAATATGTTGTCATAGAAACGCGAAGGTACCTAGACCGTGGGTTAGGGCTGCACGAAGGTGAATTACACCTTTGCAGAGGTACTAAAGGGGGGAATAAAGGGTAGAATGATAGAGCCCTAAAGCTTAGTGACCTACATGAAAGTAGGAATAGAGGGCATAAACCGACATCATGACCATCTCAGGGTGCAGAAACTTGGTTCTAGCATCCCCCCATACTTATTTGGGTGAGACTTTGGTCTGCGCTTCACAAGCTGATGCTGAAAGGGCCAGTAGTGTAGGGATTTGTTTGGCTAACTAACGTTGAACCTGGGTTACGCCCCACAATGCCAACAAATGGTTCTGTTGTCGGGACCAGAATCTACATGAGAGATGTGTGATGTCATATCACTGGAATCCAACTAAGAAAGAGGTCAAAGACTGGTTGGATAGGAAGATCCATGAATTCGCGGTGCAGGAGAACAGAAATCCATAGCTGAAAAAGGAGCAGTGGTTGGACCAGTACCTATATACAGAAATCCATGAGATCTTTTTTTGTTCCTTTGCAGTTGAGTTATACGAGTGGGTCCCGAAGCTAGCGGATAGCCAAGGAAGGTGGAAGCTTGACGGTCCTATTGTTTGGACCGTAGAGTTAGTACAGACACTGGAAGCCTCTGAGGATAATATCGCCCACACTGTCGATAATTGGCTCGATCGCATCATAGTATGATTTGTGACTAAATTCGTGGTCGATAACTCAGTTAGTTATAGCGAGGTGGAGCGACATTTTTTCAAAGGTCCGCGAGCTAAGTACTTGAAGTCTTTAAATACTTAGATTAAGATGTTATTGTGTGAAAAATGGGTTATGCAGCTACCTTGATGTTTAGAGCTACTCGAAGTGGAAAGACTTACAGGAACAAAGGAAGAAGGGGTCCTAAATATAGCCCACTGATTTCACCTCCATTCGGTGATGAAGAGGGAGTAGTGCAGGCTTCTCCACGAAGTGTAGTTTAGTTAATAAGACAGGGATTCCCACGACTGCCACCTCCACCTACACCACCTCTAACTTCACCACCGTCACCTACAACTTCTCCCATACCACCACCACCTCCACCGCAGTTCAACATGGAAAATTCAGTGAAGCTGCCTTTATTTAAGGGCTTGGGAAATGAGGACCCATATTAGTTTTGGTTCGTCATGAAATTTTTATGGGAAGCTCAAGGCGTCACAGATGATCACATGAAGAAGGCAACATTGGTTAGTGATTTGTAGGATCATGCGCTAACTTGGTACATCAAGTACTCTAATGATAACCCAAACACTGGATTGAAAGAGATCCAGACTGCGCTGAATAAAGAGTTTAGTAGGCCTAAATCTGAGGCACAGTCGATTGTGGGGTTCAAGGAAATCACAAGTGAGACACCTTGGTAATTGGATCAGATATTGAAGTGTAAAATCCATGAAGATAATATGAACTTAACAGATGGATAGCACCATCAGTGGTTCGTGGCTTTGCTCCTGCCTCACCTGAGGGTTGCATTGTCACAACAGAAGATTACAACTGAGGCAGAGGCCTTGGATATTGCCATAAGAATACATGAAACGCTGATGCAAGATTTGAATCTAGGGGTTTAGCAGATCCATGCGCAATTGCAAAATATTTTCCTTGAAATGAAAAGTTTGAAACAGGACAGAACAGTTCGATTGGAGGCGCGTGAAGAGATATGGTGCCTGAAATGTAAAGGTCAGGGGTATGAAAAAGACCATTGCAAGGCTTTACGAACTATATTGGAGGAGGAGGATTGATGCCTCTGAGGCTGAAGGCCAAAGCAGAACTGAATGTGAGGCCTGCGTTGTGGTGTGCTATATGTCAGGTAGCAGGGAAACATACAACTAATAATTGCCATTTGCTGCAAAAGTTTGTACAAACACCGCAACAACTGTTCTGCAACTTCTGCAGGTCGGTAGGGTATGATGAGCACAACTGTTGAAATTATGAATTAATGATGGACAAAACACCCGCCTATAGAGTCCAAGTAGAAATTTGGCCTCCTAATCAAAGCATTGGGATGTCGCGGACAAGATTTCATGGGTGCGGACAAGACCGAGGAAGAGGACCTGGCATAGGTCAGGGATAGCTGATTTGTTACAATTGTGAAGGACCAAGACACTATGCCTGTGAATGCACTAACCCAACGCATCTGTTGTGCAAATATTGTACTCAATTTTATCATGAGATAGAAGGTTGTCCTACGTTCATAGCGAGGATACGCGACAAAGGGGTGTTACCACCTCAGCCAACTCAAAACCTGTAGGTGATGAGGTCTGAGCCTTGCGAAGAGGATCCAAATGTGAATATAGTGCTTTGAAGTGGAATTGCAACGGGCGATGATAATGGGAAACAACTCGAAGATAGCACATGGATTCGCAAAACTCTAGTGAAGGAGGCTGAATTTGATTTGGAACGCGCACGCAAAACGTTCATGGAAGCAAAGAAGAGCTTCACTGAGGCCTCTACCTAAGGCAGCAGGGATAAGTTGGATCAAGAAATGGACCCTTCTATGCTTACGACCTTTTTAGAGACCTGCATGAAGTTGCTGTGTGATAGCAAGGCTATGAAGGGGTTACAGGATCTTATAAATAGATGCATCAGAAACACTCCGGGTGAGCCGCACGTTGTACGGAAGATTGGTAAGCATAAAGCAAGGACAGGGCGTGAGATGAGACTAACCGCATGACACAGGAAAACCTCGCATATATCCACAGTATGCATGTAAAATGCACATATCTGTTTTGCCCCAGGAATTTTAACTCTCTACCAAGTCAAACTTTCACTCCTTAATGCATAATGGTTTAAGGCCCCTTACTTAAGTCTTATGCGGAATGATTTCATAAATTAACACAGTCTAACTCCTTTTTCAAATCCTTCATTGAGACTCTACATTCTACCTCATTAAGTCTTGATTAATCCTTAACCCTTATGTCGCACACATTCACCAAACCCCATAAACTCTTTATGCTTTACTTATTCATGGACTTAACCCGCAAATCATCTATTGCACTATTTCTATTATAATTCTTTTATAATAGAATACAAACAAAACATATGTAAACCATACCCTTTCTTAATTTCTCGCCTATGCACGGTTCTCGATGCATGCCTTATTGCTATCACAATCCTCCTTTTGCATCTCACTAACACACGACTCTTTATCGCATCTGATATGCGATAACCCTTCGGACTTCAATATAATATAAACCATATTCATTACTTTCTCGGGTCCACTCCTCTATCACACATCGCAAATCCTTTCACTCGTTTAACATCGGATACCGCATTATTTATCGGCTCGCTCCACATCACATGTCACATTGGTTAAGCCCGATACATTACCATGGAATATTTGCGATGTGATCAAACCTTCGGTCGCATCGGACATGCAATCGCATATCACATTACTTATGGCCCAAGGTTAAATCACTCACCAATGGATTATTGTGACATGAGATTTATTAAAGCCTCTCCACCATTGTTCAGGGCATACAATCCAATGGTTCACAATGATATCGCATATCGTCATCGCAATTCCCTTAAGGTCGTTTCATTCATTTACTTGATAAGTTGCGATGCGATGTTCATAACTCTGTTCCATGCGACTTGATCTCATTCGTTGATCTGATAGATCCAATAGGGCCTGTGCATTAACACTTCATTCCTCTATTCTTCCTTTTTACTTGGGTTTTATGATATTTCTTCAATGTTCCTCTGTGGCTTTGGTTGTTTTAGTGGTTCTTCATCCTTCCAATGTTTTACTATGCGACTCCTTCCTGAGCTTAGTTCTATGTGTTTCTTTAATCACGCTCGTTCCAAACATTACTTTGGGTCTGCAATCGATTTACGCTCCATTACGATCCTCTGTATTGGTCTTCCTCTCTGTGTTCGCCGAACTCCGCCTACAACCTCTGTTACACAGAATACACTAACTCACTCATAATTCATGATTCAATACTCGAAACACACATCTATACAGTTTTCAATTAATCCTTTGTATATATAAATACACATTTACACAATTTCTCTCTCAGGCCTGATCTTCTAATGTAAGTGGCCTTTGTTTCACAATCTGCCCATAGGCTCACAGTCACACTCTAACCAAATAACCTATCCAACCTATCTCTCCTGATTTTTCCTTTTAGGCTTACATTTATACAAAGGGATTCTAAAAAAAATTCTTGTTTTAGATCCATAAACTCCTCAACAAAGTCCTACAATTTCTTCCTCATCCCTAAGGATCCTCTTCAATCCCCAAAATCATGAACTAACTTCTAATCTAAGTTTTATAATTAACTCTCAAATCCTTCAATCTCTCAACTATCCTAAATCTCTCATATTCTCCTACATTTGAGAATATTTACAAATATGTTTCACAATACTCAATTAAATCCTATTCTCATTAAAGTCACTCAAAAGCCTAAATAATTTCATTAATTCACACTTAGGAAACCAACTTGCTTGGAAACACAAGACCCCCTATGTCTACTAAAATACAATGATATTGTTGAGCTGATTGCTCCTCCATCAGACTCCCAAAGTAGAAAATATTCATGATCTCCAAATCATGTGTGTTCGTAAGTTGATAGAAAACCTCCATGGTCCCAAACTTAAAGTTTTTAGCTTCCCAAATGTCTTGCACCTTTTCTGTTGTTGTATTTATGTTGTCTTCTATTTCATCTTCCTCTCCTTGTCAATTAGGTTCATACTCTGATTGGTCATCCTTCCAGCTACTATCAATCTCCTCCATACAGACTGTTTCATCATTAGCTTCCATAATTCTTCAATCTCCATTTCCAACACATATTTGGACTAATCCATACTCTGCCACTTACTTCTACCTTTTTATTTTTGTTTCAAGTTGTTGCTATTGTCCCATAACTCTTCAATTTGTTGTTCTACTCTTTGAAGTTGTCTAATTCTTACTTCTTCTTCACTTATTCTTGTTGCCTCCCTTTCATCCTTACCCTCTTTTACGGTTATCTCTTTCTATATTACATCCTCACTTTCCAGCATTCTCTCCGGCAATCGAACATCTCTGTTCCATGGATTTAATACTTCAATAGAATTCCCTTCTTTCATTTTTATTTGGCTACTCATATGTGCCAAATTTCCTCCAACATCTGCAACTAAACCTGCACTCATAAAACAATTGTTAAAATAAAAATCGTAAGGCTTCTGCACCTTTCCTTCCTTTCGTAACAATTCAGCTCACTACTTTAATTCTTCCTCCTATGTTAGCACATTAGTATGCGATTTTGAACTCTCAACAGAATTCGCAAGACTATTAGCTAGTCTCTCCTCCACACCATCTTCTCTAATGATGTCTTTCTGATTTTGTTCTGTAATGAACTCCTTCCTCCGCAATCATACTGTCATACTCTAAGTTTCCCAACAAATACTCCAACAATTCAATTTCTCTATGACACTTCGTAAGTACTTCATCATTACTTATCATTCCTGCATTTATACACAAATTATCAATCTGAAAATTACAAGGTTCAACAATTTCAACTGTTGCATCACATATCAGTTCTTCAGACTGAATTTCATCTCCTTCCACAAGAAATTCTTCCTGTGTTGTCATAGCTTCAAACATCAATGTATTACTAAGTTATTCCTGCTGCAATAATTCACTGCTTTCCTCATTCACTAGACATTCTTCATCATTATTTACTTCAAAGTTTTTACCTTCTAAAAGATACTCTTACATACCTTTGACAGCTTCAAAATATTGCTCATCCTTTGAAAAACCTGTAATCACATCAAAATTATTAGATTCAACAATACAAGGTTTTACATTCTCTTGTTGGTCTGTATTTGCCCAACAGTTCAAAAAATCATCAATAATTCCTTCTTCTTCACCCATAACTTCACCCTGCTCCAGTTCACAAATAAACACTTTCATTTCCAACTCAGCTTCTCTAAGTTTTTCCATCAACCACCTTACTTGCCTCTGTTGTAGCTTCCTCTGTAACTTATGCCACTTCACTCGCTTCTTCTTTAATACCTAGCCTAATCTCTGGTTTTCCTCTAGTATCATCATCAATACATCGAGTTGTTCTTTCATCTCAACAATATATTTGTCAAGTTCCTCTTGACTCATTCTCTTGCCATTTGCCTTGGCATCCTCCTTTGTCATCTTTCTTTTGCTGTGGTCTTCTTCAGAACCTCCACTATGACTATCAGTAGCCATTTTCTCCTCCATCTCTATCTTCATGAGTTCCTCACTCATTCACTATGAGTTGCACTAAAGCCTTTACAACAGCAAGTCCTCCCTATTTCCACTTACCTCACCAAGCTTTCCTCTATACTCATTCTTTTGGCAAGCACTTGGTTCTCTATCTCTGGAACCTCCTTTGGGCACTTCTCTTTGCTCCTTTTAGGCTTCAACTCATCTGCACCTTCTAAGAACACAAATTTTCTCTTGTATTTCAATCACCATGAAATACTTGGTTCTGACCACCTATTCTTTCACTTAGAAAGTCTTACCAACTTCCTTCATTACTCAGAAATTCTACCCACATCCTTTTGTGGAATTTCCTTTGTGATTTGCAACAATACCTCTACAGTAACAAGTCTCCTTCCTGCTATCTATGCCTCACTAAGTTTCTCGCCTCTGAGCTTAGTCCATTAGAATTTCTCTAGTTCTTTCCTCTAGAACCAATTCAAGCACTCCTCGCTCTAGATTGTTGCAACCTTCTCACCTTCTTATGCTGTCACCTGTGTATCAATATAAAAACCACACATTCTCCAATCTTCAAATCAACTTAAAAAAAAACATGTCATCTCACCTTCAAGATCTTTGTGTGATCTTGTTCCACCATCTTCTGTACTTCAAATGGATTGTAGATTGTCTCTTGCATCTGCAAGTCCCATGATTTTGCTATACCTTACCTCTATATGCTTATTATGTGTCAAATTAAAATCTGATCTCCTCTCACGTGTATAAACATCTCCATTAGCTTGTATATGAAGCTTCAGAATGTAACTCTATTCTAAACTCTTTTCGAAGAAATTTTCACACAGAATTTATTTGTGTTTCCTTCATACCAAATGTTTCAATTACAATTATGCTCTGATACCACTTTGACGCAAGAAAACCCCGCGTATACCCACAATATGCATGTAAAATGCACATATCTGTTTTGCCCCTGGAAATTTAACTCTCTGCCGAGTCAAATTTTCACTCCTTAATGCATAATGGTTTAAGGACCCTTACTTAATTCTTATGCTGAATGGTTTCATAAATTAACACAGTCTAACTCGTTCAAATCCTTCATTGGGACTCTACACTCTACCTCATTAAGTCTTGATTAATCCTTAACCCTTATGTTGCACACATTCACCAAACCCCATAAACTCTTTATGCTTTGCTTATTCATGGACTTAACCCACAAATCATCTATCGCACTATTTCTATCATAATTATTTTATAATAGAATACACACAAAACATATGTAAACCATACCTTTTCTTAATTCCATATCTATGCACGGTTCTCGATGCATGCCTTATCGCTATCGCAATCCTCCTTTCACATCTCACCAACACACGACTCCTTATTGCATCTGATATGCGATAACCCTCTGGACTTCAATATAATATAAACCATATTCATTACTTTCTCAGGTCCACTCTTCTATCGCACATCGCAAATCCTTTCGCCCGTTTAACATCGCATACTGCATTATTTTTCAGCTCGCTCCACATCACATGTCACATTGGTTAAGGCCCGATACATTACCATGGAATATTTGCGATGCGATCAAACCTTCGATCACATCAGACTGTTGGGTTGTGTTATATTCTTTCCACATAGTTAACAGGGGGTTTGAAGGGTACGTGTAACCCCACTTTATGGGGTCCGGGGTAGCGCCCCGAAAAATTTTGGTTTTGGACCCTATGTTAGGTTGGGCGGACCCACCTATGGTTTTGTGCATGATTTTTGCACATGTTTTTTGGACGCGATGGTTTTCGGTCCATGGTATTGGATCGATGGTTTTTTGGTCCATGGTATTGGACGTGATGGTTTTTTAGTCCATGGTATTGGATGCTTCGGCATGTATAAATATGTATTGTAACATTGAAAGGAACATAATGAAAAATCAAGCTGGTAGTCTCGGGTTTGAGATCCAGTGGGAAATCTCTGTGTATATGTGTTTTATGTGTTATGCTCTCGCATTTTTATTTTTCCTGTGATTTAGATTCGTATGCAGGTAATTTCTGTACGGGGTTAAAACCTACATTTGGTATCAGAGCTGTTTTGGCTTCAAGGGGACGCCTTTGTTGCTGAGGGGTTTCACTCGGGCCTGTGGTAGACCCTGTTCAGTGGAGATCTGCGAGATCGATTCTGGTGGTGAAAGAAGATGGCGAGCAATGGAAAGATAGAGATTGAGAAATTCAATGGTCAAAGTTTTGAGTTGTGGAAACTCAAGATGGAGGATCTGTTGGTGGATAAAGATCAGTGGATCGCGGTAGATCGGGTACTAAACCAACGGGAGTGACCGATGAAGAATGGAAGAAGTTGGATCGGAAGGCAAAGAGCACCATACGATTGTGTGTCTCAGATTCAGTATTGTTGAATGTATCAGGGGAAGCTACAGTGAAGGCTTTATGGGACAAGTTGGACTTTGTACCAATGCTAAGTCCTTCTGGTGAATAAAACTGTTCCTGCGGAAAAAGCTGTATAACCTGAGGATGAAATATGGAGACTCGGTGACAAAGCATCTGAATGCATTTAATATTGTGGTAAGTCAGTTATCATCTGTTGATATAAAATTTCAAATGAAGATAAGTGCATCAGTCTGTTGTGTTCTCTACCAGACTCGTGGGATAGTCTGGTTATTGCAATAGGTAGCAATGCAACTGCTTTCCAGTTTGATGAAATAGTCTCAACTTGCTGACGGAGGAGATGAGACGGAAAAATATGGACAACCAGAATGGTGATGCCTTGTCTGTACGAGGACGGTCCCAGAACAGAAACAAAAATAAGTCATCGAGTGGGAGATCTAAATCTAGAGGGAGATCTAAATCTCCAGGAAAACCTACAAGGTGGGGTGCTGGAAATGCGGAAAGGAAGGGCACTTCAAAAGGGAGTGTAAATCTAAAGCTCCTGATAAAGGAAAAGGATTTGACGATGCTCCTTCTGCAGAGGCGAAAACCACCTCAGATGAAGGTGGGGATGTGTACTTGGCTTCTTCAAGTACACATGTAGATCATGAGGCATGTTGATTGACTCAGGTGCATCCTTTCACTTCACTCCCCATAGAGAGTGGTTATGCAAGTATGAGAAATATGATGGTGGTGATGTCTTCTTAGGAGATGATAGGAAGGCTAGAATCATTGGTCACGGAAAAGTAAAGTTGAAGTTGCAAGGTGGAAGGGTTAGAACCCTTCGGGGTGTTCTGCATATTCTTGCGTTGGCCAGAAATCTGATTTCTGTAAGCAAGTTTGATGATGCAGGTTTAAAGACAGTTTTCGAGAAGGATACCTGCAAGATAGTTCAAGGATCACTGGTATTGAAGCGGGGAGTTCGGATTGGAACTCTATACAAGATGCAAGGTAGCACTGTTGTTGATGGGTGCAATAGTTCTATGGTTCCTGAAAACAGAGCAGAAAATCTAGTGGTCTTTGGAGAGAAGACCATGTTGTGGCATCAAAGGCTTGGAAATATTGGAGAGAAGGGCCTTCGAATACTTCATGGTAAAGGTATGGTAGAAGGTATGAGTAATAGCTCTCTGGATTTTGATTTCTGTGAAAATTGTGTATATGGGAAGCAAAATCGGTTGAGTTTCCCCTCTGGTGGTAAGAGGACGAAACAAATATTAGAGCTTGTGCACAGTGATGTGTTTGGACCTGTGAAAGTTCCATCACTGTGTAAGTCTGTGTACTATGTATCATTTATAGATGACTTCTCAAGGAATACATGGATATATTTCCTTAAGAAGAAATCTGAAGTCTTGGACAGGTTTAAAGAATTTAAGGCTCTGGTGGAAAATCAGACAGAGAAGAAAATAAAGGTGCTGAGGACAGATAATGATGGCAGAATTTTTGCAGAAGAATTTGAAGAATTTGTAAGAAGTGTGGTATAGCACGACAGAAGACTACTCCATATACACCTCAGCAAAATGGAGTCGCAGAAAGAATGAACAAGACGTTGATGGAAAGGGCAAGAAGCATGCTCAGTGGTGCCGGGTTAGGACAGGAATTCTGGGCAGAGGCTGTGGATACTGCATGTTACTTGGTCAACAGGTCACCTTCATCAGCATTGGAGGATAAGACTCCACAAGAA
>APFE030421076.1:71747-100748 GCA_000404065.3 Pinus taeda
ATGGTTTTTTGGTCCATGGTACTGGATGCTTCGGCATGTATAAATATGTATTGTAACATTGAAAGGAATATAATGAAAAATCAAAGTGGTAGTCTCGGTTTTGAGATCCAGTGGGAAATCTCTGTGTATATGTGTTTTATGTGTTATGCTCTCGCATTTTTATTTTTCCTGTGATTTAGAATTCGTATGCAGGTAATTTTTGTACGGGGTTAAAACCTACACAGACATCACAATCGCATATCGCATTATTTATGGCCCAAGGTTAAATCACTCACCAATGGATTATTGTGGTGCGAGATTTATTAAAGCCTTTCCACTATTGTTCAGGGCATACGATCCAACGGTTCACAATGATCTCGCATATCGCAATCACAATTCCCTTAAGGCCAATTCATTCATTTACTTGATAAATTGCAATGCGATTTTCATAACTCCGTTCCATGTGACTTGATCTCATCCATTGATCTGATAGATCCAACGGTGCCTGTGCATTAACACTTCATTCCTCTGTTCTTCCTTTTTACTTGGGTTTTATGATATTTCTTCAATGTTCCTATGTGGCTTCGATTATTTCAGTGGTTCTTCATCCTTCCATTGTTCTGTTGCACGACTCCCTCCTGAGCTTAGTTCTATGTGTTTCTTTAATCACAGTCATTTCAAACATTACTTTGGGTCTGCAATCGGTTTACGCTCCATTATGATCCTCTGTATTGTTCTTCCTCTCTGTATTCGTCGAACTCCGCCTGCAACCTCTATTACACAGAATACACTAACTCACTCATAATTCATGATTCAATACTTGAAACACACATCTATACAGTTTTCAATTAATCCTCTGTATATATAAATACACATTTACACAATTTCTCTCTCAGGCCTAATCTTCTAATGTCAATGGCCTTTGTTTTACAATCTGCCCATAGGCTCACAGTCACACTCTAACCAACTAATCTATCCAACCTATCTCTCCTGATTTTGCCTTTTAGGCTTACATTTATACAAAGGGATTCTAAAACCAATTCCTGTTTTGGATCCATAAACTCCTCAACAAAATCCTACAATCTCTTCCTCTTCCTTAAGTATCCTCTTCAATCCCCAAAATCATGAACTAACTCCTAATCTGAGTTTTACAATTAATTCTCAAATCCCTCAATCTCTCAACTATCCTAAATCTCTCATATTCTCCTACATTCGAGAATATTTACAAATATGTCTCACAATACTCAATTAAATCCTATTCTCATTAAAATCATTCAAAAGCCTAAATAATTACATTAATTCACACTTAGGAAACCAACTTCGTTGGAACACAAGACCCCCTATGTCTACTAAAATACAATGATATTGTTGAGCTGATTGCTCCTGCATCACCGCACAGATAGGAGAATATGAAATGGATCAAGTTATTTTGGATATGGGGTTAGATACAAACATTTTACCAAAGTGGACCTAGGAGTGGATGGGGAGACCCGCGCTGCAATGGTCTCCAATTTAGTTAAGGATGGAAAATCAGCAAAAGATCATCCCCATGGGACGACTGCAAGGAGCAACTGTAGATATTGAAGGCACGAGTACATTGGATGACTTTGAAGTGATAGAAATTGTGGATGACAGCAACCCCTACCCTATGCTCCTTGGCATTGATTGGGCTACTGACATGAACAGGGTAATCAACCTAAAGAAGCGGAAGATAATATTCGAAAAGAAATCGCTACATGTAATAGTACCCTTAGATCCTACTGAAGCATCTCGCTATACTGATTAGTCCGCGATTATGAGAGTGATGAAGATTTGGACTGCACATATAAGATAACAGCGCGAGACCAAGATTAGGTGAATCCGATAGCGGATGGACGAATTACATGGGATTGCGAGAGTTCCTGCACCTCAAACTCTGATGAAGATTAGAGCGCTGGCATAATTGGCTACATGAAGTAACCACGCTGCGCTATAACATGATGACCTGGTCGTTGCACTGTGTATCGTCAGAGGTAAGAAATATGCCCACTTACGATGGATTGAATGATGTAGATGTATTCTTGGATGCATTTGAGAGGGAAGTACATAGAAATAGCGCTTCCAGGCTTTGAAATGGGCACTACGCACTATGGCCACAAGATGGTGGTGTACGCACAAGGGTAGCTTTGACAATTGGCACGAGTGTAGGAGGATGATGCAAACATGCTTTGGGAAGCCAAAGGTATGAATGACAAAAAAATATGATGGGAAGGATGATCCATGCGCACACTTGGCCAAATGGGCTAAGGCTTATGGAGCGAAGCCCTAACCTGAATGGGTGCACTTGTTCTGTCATACCTTAGATGTCATCCCGATAAATTGGTACTTGGAAACAGAGCTCTGCCATGGTACAAGTGAATGGGATATTCTTCACGAAGGATTCATAATGACGTTCAACTTCAAAGACGGGTTTGACTGTATTGAAGAAGCACTACGAGAAGTTAAGGCAGCAATCTTTAGGATACCACAGGGTCCTTTAGATCTGATTCAACCCTATTGGACTACTCAGCAGAGCCACGTGTTGGAATGCCATAACATGGCTATTAAAGAAGAAGATGAGGATCGACAAAAGATTAATAGCCCTGAAATTGAGGGTTATCGCGAGGTCGAGGGACCGCAGATTGAGAATCCTGATATAACCGCGCCACTAAAAACGAAACAGGTAAATATTGGGACAAAGGCGGAGCCCAAATTCATGAAGATTGGAGATTACTAGGATGATGCAATGGTAGATAAGGTTTTCGAATTTCTCTGCAAATACTAGGATTTGTTCCCTACCACGTTTACGAAGCAGCTGGGCGTTATGAAGATCACGTTAAAACCCAATACAAAGCTGGTTAAGCAAATACCTTACCATCTCAATCCAAAGTATAAGGAGAAGGTCTGTTTAGAGCTAGACAAGATGCTCATGGCAAGCATCATTAAGCCCGTAGAAGAATCTAATTGGGTAATCCCAATGGTGGTACAGGAAAAGAAGTAGAAGGATGAAATAAGGATATGCGTAGATCTCAAGAAGTTGAATGATGCTTGCGTACATGATCCTTTCCTGACTCCATTCACTAATGAGGTATTGGATAATGTAGGTGGCCAGGAAGCATACTCCTTCACTGTTGGGTTCTCTCGGTACCACCAGATCAAAATTGCGCATGAGGATAGCAGCAAGATGACCTTCACAACTGAGTGGGGATGTTTTCAGTACACTATAATGCCTTTCAAATTGAAGAATGCACCTACGATTTTTTCACGTGTAGTCATTGCTGCATTCAAAGAATTCATTCATAATTTTCTGGATGTGTACTTTGATGACTGGACTATGTTTGGGTTGGTAAAATGCCATGTGGCAAGTTTGCACTCAATGCTAGATACTTGTCAAAGGTACCAAATTGTGCTCAATATGAAGAAATTTCTATTTTGTGTGCCTTTTGGGACTCTGTTGGGTCATGTGGTTTTTAGACAGGGACTGATTGTAGATCCCGTGAAGTTCGTAGTGATACTTAACTTGAAGGCGTCAAGGAGTGTGAAACAGTTGCATGCA
The DNA here is from genome assembly GCA_000404065.3 of Pinus taeda. Taxonomy (NCBI): domain Eukaryota; kingdom Viridiplantae; phylum Streptophyta; class Pinopsida; order Pinales; family Pinaceae; genus Pinus; species Pinus taeda. The sequence continues at coordinate 75,301 of APFE030421076.1, forward strand.
ACCCTAGGACATACTAGGTATTATAGGAAATTTATCAAGGGCTATGCCCAGATCACCACGCCTATGGAGAAGTTATTGAAAAAGGATGTCACGTTCTGTTGGAACGAGGACTATCAGAAGAGCTTGGATGCATTGAATGGAAAAATGGTCACCGCGCCGATTTTAGTCTTCCCGAATTGGAAGAAGCAGTTTCACGTACATGTAGACATGTCATGTATAGCACTAGGAGTAGTACTGACACAAGCTGGCAGAGGATAATTGGACCACCCTATAGCATTCCCAAACAAGAGGTTGTCCAAGGCTGAGAAGAACTGTTCCACCACCGAGCGCGAAGGGTTAGCCATGGTATATGCACTCCAGAAATTTGACACTATTTGCTAGGTGGACATTTTAAGATGTCTATGGATCATTTTGTGTTGAAATACCTAGTCAATAAGCCTGTGTTGGGGAGGATAATCTCTAGGTGGTTGTTATTGTTCGAGGAGTATGATTTTGAGGTTCTTGTGAAGCCTAGAAGACTGAATGCAAGACCAGGCCATCTGTCACGCATAGAAATGGGGGAAGAGCCCATTAATTTGGAGAAAGGATTGACTGACGCGCAATTATTTTCAATCCGCTTCACGGATGGTAACTTTGAAGATATCATACACTTCCTAACAACAAGAACTGCCCATGAAGGTTACACTATCTAGCAGAAAAAGGAGTTAGCGGTGCGCATGACAGTCTTTTATGTCATTGCCGGACATTTGTACAAAATGGGATCTGATGAGGTATTACGACGATATGTATTGGAGTTGGAAAGGAGTAGTATCCTCACGGATGCTCATGGGGGTGCTGTGGTAAGCCATTATTCAGGAAGAGCGATCGCACAAAAGATTCTACGTACAGGGTTATGGTGGCAAACCCTCCATCAGGATTCAAAAGATTACTGCACGACATGTGATGTGTGTCAAAGGACTGGCAGGACATTGCGAAGAGATGAGTTGCCTCTGAACCCACAAATGATGTTGCAACCTTTCGAGAAATGGGCGATAGATTTTGTAGGATCCATTCAGCCCCAAGTGAAGAAGACGGGAGTGTTGTACATTATCACTGCGACTAAGTATTTGACTCGATGGGCAGAGGCACAGATTGTGAAGGATTGCATATGCACGACTGCTGCAAAGTTCCTCTTTGAGTATGTACTGATGCAATTTGGGTGTCCAAAGATTCTTATGATTGATCATGGTATGCACTTTCTGAATGAAATGATCTGCGTACTAACAGAGGAATTTCAGGTATATCACCAGAAAAGCACGCCTTATCATCCACAACCTAACGGGATGGTGGAAGCATTCAATAAGGTGTTGGAGAACGTGTTGACCAAGGTTTGCAACACTGAGCAAAGTGATTGGGACCTACTCATACCCGCAATACTATGGGGCTATCGGACGACGTGCTAAAAGTTGACTGGATAGACACCCTTTAGGCTTGTATATGGCGTTGAAGCAGTGATGCCCATGGAATACATTGTGCCTAGTCTACACATAGCGGCACTCACAAGTATGACGGATCGCAGAGCCCTGGAAGAGAGGCTCGCATAGCTTGCTGAGCTTGAGGAAGAAGATTTCTAGCTAGATTTCACCAACAGGTCCAAAAGTAGCGCGAAAAAGAATGGCATGATCGACACATTAAGCTGCACACCTTTAAGGTAAATGATCAGGTTTTGTTATATGACAACAAGTTTGATAAATTTCCAGGGAAATTCAGAATTCACTGGTTAGGGCCCTATGTCATTAACGATATTACCAATGGTGGAGTAGTTCAGTTGGTTAAATTGAATGGAGTGTTGGCTTGTTGATGCCTGACCCAGGTTCAGAGGTGATTTAGCCAAGCAAATCCCGGTACTACTGGCCCTTTCAGCAACAGTCCATGAAGAGTGGACTGAGGTCTCACCCGAAGTAGTATGGGAGGGTGCTAGAACCAAGTTTCCACACCCTGGGGATGTCTAAGATGTTGGGATTGGTACGCGGTCCAACCTTCGCTCTCACTGTGCTACGCGCACCAGTGGTCACCTTGAGGCCTGTGATACTGTCTTCGCGCAGTCCTATTCGCAGTGCAATCCTTGATATTTACCCAAGCCTTTCCTAATTATGCACTGTTAGCTGATTACTTAGGTTATTTTCATATATAAGTATTCTAAACCATACAAGCATTTACTCAACTGCACACCGTAAATAAACAGAGTAAAAGTAATGCATAACAACAGAATAACAATTCAAGACTAGATGCACAAAATTAGGATAAACTTCTCTTTATTAGCTTTCTGTCCCGATTATAGACTTGAATCCACCTTGCACACTCAGATGTAGAGGTCCGCACACACAGCTGCGAACTCTACTAGGCATCTGCACACTTAGCTATAGAGCTTCTACCTACTACTACAACCCAAGACACTTAGAATTCTACTCTAAGCTTGAACCATTCCTTCACTACTCAGTCTATCCTCTACTATCTTTACAACATTAGAGACTTGCTCTATTTATACAATCCCATGGTCAGCAAACCATGGATAGGCCGACATGACTTTACATTACATTACATTACTTTAGGGCTGATAACCCTATGACTTAACCTCTACTTTTCCCGCAATTTGCAGAGTCTTATAAATTCCTTGACCAAAACTTGGGATTTGAGGCCCAAAACCTGCAGTGGGGGGATTCCATGCCCAACAAGCCCCCAACATAATCATCGTGACTCATCCTGAGTCACTCTGCTGGTGCGGCAATCTTAGTACAGAGCCCCTCCAACTATTCCCATACTGCCCGGAGGTCCGCAGTGCACTGTTATATTGTGTGCTCCATTCTTGCTTCTGAATCATCTGTATCTAACTCGTGTCCTTTCTTTGGTACCAGATTCTGGTGCTTGTGTTTATAGTCCCGTGCCCTTATCCAACTCCTCGGGTCACGAAGACAGTGCTTCGGTTAGTTAGTCAGATAGCCAACCCACCTGTGTAGGGCTTCAGGCAACTATCGTTTACTTTTCTTGGGAAAGGTTCTCCATTAAGTTTAACTAGCTAGACCACTCCTCTGTCTATGACTTCCTTTACCACGTATGGTCCTAGCCAGTGCATTCTGAATTTTCCCAGAAATTTTTCAAACTTACTGCCCTACAGTAGCACTAAGTCATTTACAGGCGCTGGATGTTGGAGTCCTCCTGTAATGAAGTGAGGATCGTGAAGGATTCTTCCAACATAGCGGTGCAGTTTTGTATTGCCTATCTTATTTCCTCCAACCCTTTTTTAATAGCGCCAACACACTGTTCCCTAACTTCTGAGGGCATAGAGGACTACGCCTTTAATTGCAGCTCGGCAATCTAAAGCTTGAGGTCTAGTTGTACCCTCATTGCTTCCTCCTTTGCCTCACAGAATCCATTGGATAATTTGTGGATTCGCACTCCAACAGGTAGGTCTATTGCGATTTCTAGCTCTTGAACGCGGTGGCATGCTTCCTCTACTATTTGCTCCAACTGCTAATTCTGCACAAGCACTTTATTGCATTGTAGACTAAGCTGCTCAATGTCGATTCTTTGTTTGTTGAACATCTTTACTGCGCGTCCTTCCCTAGTGTGGAGTTCTACTGTTGCTCCTCCCACAGCTGATATAATGTATCTCGCAGAAGGGCAACCAAGTTTAGGCCAAGTCCCTTGATCTTGCCCACCGCGGCTCTATCCTCCTCACTTTCCATTTTTAGCACTCCTTCTGGCAGCACTAAGGTGTTGGCCATTTTTGCGTGCAGTAGCTACTCTGCTGTTGATGTACCTATGGCACCGTAGGCGGCTACTATTCCTTCTTGGGGGGCCCACACCTGAAGTTCTTGCAACTGCGCCCTTAGGCCCCCCAACACATTTTGTTGCTCCGTCATAGCTTCTTGGAGCACTTCCCAGGGGACTTCACGAATTGTGTCGCCAATGTCATAGAGGTCACCCTCTATCAATGTAATTGGGTTGATGTCTAGTTTGGAAGCCTTGGCCTTGTTTCATGGATCTAACCGCTCCGTGACATGCGCCATTTTAGTTGCGTAGACGTCGTGCTCGGGTCTGCACCTTCTATTGTATCTGGTCCCTGTCCTATAGACATGTTCTGGCCCACTTCCTCCTATATCGTGGTGGCCCCTATTGCTTGTGCTGTTGCTTCTCTTTCGGTGGCCTTTGCCTATTCTGTGGCTACCTTTGCTGCTTTGCAGGCGTTCCTTACCTCCGCGTTCGCTTGTTTGTTGCGCCTCTGCTGGGCCAACTTCGTGGCATGCAACTTGGTTGCATCCTTCCACTTTTGTGTTGTTGTTCTATCCCTTTCTGCTAGATCTAGGGCACGCCACTCGAGAGGCCATGATTCGAGCACGGAGAAGATGGCGTCGTCAATTGCAATGAAAAGAAGCTTGGTCCAGGTCTGTGTCGAATCCTTACGCGCCTTGATATACACATTGTGCTTATCCGCCTTGAAGTCTGCAAAGCTCCGTAGATTGTTGTACACTGTGGGGGATAGACGCGACCTCTTGTTAATCCACATCCAGACGCTTGCCTCCATGAGCACCCAGAAGATTTTAGTCTTGCGGATCTGCGTGGCATCTTTCGTAGCCCAGAGTGATGCATATTTTGCAGCCTCTGGCAATTCATGTTCAATATGAGGGAACTAACTGCCCTCAGGTAGTTCCCCTGTCACCAATAAAATAGACAAGAGCAACCATGGATAGTGGAAGGTATTTCCCTAATCTTGAGCTTCCTTACAGTTGGTTAGAAATTCTTCATAGAGGAATTCGGCCCACTTGAATTGGATCCCCTCTGCGCATTGTTTTGCTAGCGCAATGACCGGCGCTGGTACCTCGTCTCTTCGGCATTTTCTCATCACCTTCCCGACCAGCAACTGGGTGGCTACACACACCCCTTTGTCTTTAATGCTACTGATTGCATAGCCTCTCTTCTTCTTTTCCAATTTTTACTTCGTCTTCATGGCCTTTGTGAGCGCCAAATCTACGCTTTTTCCAGCTATCTCCGTGGGGTCCTTTCCCTTACGGGGAAGCTGGGAAATCCTATGGATAAGCTCTGTCATGATGGGAATCGGCTCCTCCAACCATAAGTACCCATCGTGCACTAGGAAAAGCAGCTGCCTAACGACAAAGATCGTGATAGGTGCACAGTGAAAGTGTAGAATCCATAGTTGGTGGAGTATCCCACCCTTCTCCACTCCGCGCAGCCATTTCTATGGCTCTAGCGCTGTAACTGACCCCTCCTTGCTCTGTTTGATGAGATTCTCAATCTCCAAATGTGGGAACCTTTTGTTGTCCACGACGTCCCAATCTTCAAATTTCATTGTGGGCATGCAGCCCATGGACGAGCCTTCAAACAGAATTCCATCTAGGAGGAGCGAGGTTTGGAGTGTGCTCTTAGCAGCATCCAAATCCTTGGGTACCTTAGATTTTTCTTTCCGCGGAGGAATGTACTCATGTAGTTTTGCTGCAACGCGCACTAGCTGGATGTCTTCTTCCATTTCTTCATCCGCCTTTATCTCATCTACAAGAGCCTAGAGGTCCTCCTCATCATCATCTGTCTCAAGGTTGACAGTTTTGCCCTTTTCTTCCATGGACAGCTTTCCAAACTGTGGATTTCGCGAGGACATGCGGACTAGTCCCGCTACCTATCTATCCTTCTTGGGACTCGATGTCCGAGGTGATTTCGGAATTTTTGGGACATCCCCGACCTACACTGTAGGGCTCTGTGTGGCTTCCTCGGTGGTACTCTCTACAAAACCAACACTTCTCTTGGTAGTTTTCATCTTGTTCGAACTGTTTGTGGTTGTTGGTGAACTTGGGGGCTCAAATACCACTTGGCGCTCAACACTCTGTGCTCTTCATAATAGCTCAAATATCAAATGAACAAGTGTTGTCTCGTGGCTAGCCTTGGGAGTTTTATAGCGTCTTTTGAATTTTAATTTGACCATTCCCCCACTTTTGAGTCATTAATGCATTCTTGGCGGCAGATCATCCCAAATCTAGCTCTTAATTCAAGTCTTAATTTCCCGCCACTTTCTACCTTTTGCCTTAAATTGGACATCTCGTCATGAACAGTGATGCCAACAGTTACTTCCTAGTTTACCCACATGGCAGCGCAGCTCCCCTTGCGTGGGCGCTAACCTTGTACCATGCTAATTCTGCGCACACCTCCTTCACCGTGCAATTCCCAAATAGACTCTTTTAGAGTCCCACGCTCTCTTTCAACTGTCTAGAGCGATGAGATTATGCTTCCTACAGCTAGTCAAGTGGTCGCACCATCTATGCAAGACTTCAATTTGCCTTCCAGTATAGTCCGTGGACACTCCTCAATTTCCCTCGCGTTAGTCAGTGCCATGTGTTTTAACTTATGTGGTGCGCTCCCCTCGTTACTATGTTTGGTAAGGTGCAATCTTAGCCATGGTAGTAGAATCATAAATTCTCGGCAGAAATCTTCTAATGCAGTGGTATGACCATCCATATCTTGCCTTGTCATCCTTGGTTTATCGACGAGACAGGCTTGTGTGACCTTGTTTTCCAGTCTTTTGATCTCAACATCCATCAGCATGCTTTTATTCCTCAATCGTACTTGATATTCTTTGAGTTCGCGAAGTCTAAGGTTCCCTCGTTGAATGGCTTCCCGAATCCTTATATGGTTGTCCTCACGTAGCTGTGTGATTCCTTCATCCTGGTCTTCGTGCACTGTCATAACCGTGGGAGCTATTACGTGTGGATTCCTTTTGGTATTCCTTTAAGAAAGTTTTGGTTTCTACTCTGTTTCACATCTTTGGAATCATCCCCGCACTCAAGTTTTTTCACATGGTCCTATAGGCCTAGCGAACCGCTGAAATGCGCAGGTCCCAATCAGTTCGTCTCATCCGTTGAACCTTGTTCAATACTCCGCTCACCCTATGGAATGTCTTGTCGTGGAGAATTGGTGACCTGCGTCGCCCTTCCTGCTGTTGTGGTTTGTTTCGATTCTCTAGGCTGGGGGTGGTGTGCGCTTGTGCGGACTATACAACATATGTCTGTACCCATCAGGAAAGGTGGGAGCACAAGTTGTTCCACCCCTATTGAGTGACTTGCATTTGAAGCTGGGGTTTTTCAAACCATAGGCGCATCATCCTTCTACATCTATGTCAGTCTTCAAAAGTTCCTTGATGCGTACCCCACCATCATACAGGTGTTGCACGCAGTACCCACTTCAGCGCATCGAACTGTTGTTGCTCTGGTACTGCACTTTCGAATTTTCTTAGAAATTCATCCATTGCTGGTAATCCATCATATGTCGGCAGCTCCCTTGCCTCTGTTGCTACACAACGCAATAACCTGGTCATCATGTTGTAGTTTTGGTGTTGTTACTTCATGCAACTGATTCTGCCATCGCTCTATTTCTTCGTCTGAATCCGAAGTGCAAGAGCTCTCGCAATCCCATGAAATCCTTCCATCTATAGTCGGATTCACCCAATCCTATCCTAGTACAATGATCTTGTAGATACAGTCAAGATCTTCATCACTATCGTCGTCCCGCACCGGTTCAATGTATCGCACTCCTTCGGCTGGATCCAACGATACTACTATGCGTTGCGACTTTTTCTCAAAGGTCATTTTGCGCTTCTTCAGATTTATGACTCCATTCATATTGGTAGCCCAGTCTATTCCTAGTAGTGCGGGATAGAGATTGTTGTCATAGACAATCTCTATCACTTCAAAATCCACCTGCACGCTCACGCCTTCAATATCAACTATCACCCCTTGCAATCTTCCCACAGGCAAAATATTCTATTGGTTCGCCATTCGTAGCTGAATAGGGGACCATTATAACACAGGTCTGCCCATGCGTTCCCATGTTTTCTTTGTTATTACATTTGCGCCTGAACCCAAATCCGGGATTACCCGATCCATTTCGTACTCGCCTATTTGCGCAATCAACCTCATCTCCCTTCCTATGTGCAATGCATGCTTTCCAAGTTTTCGAACCCCACGCGGTTCTCTTGACCCCACGCACCTAGTGATAAGTTCCTGTAGCCCTTTGACTATCTTTTTGTCACGTAGCAGTTTCATGCATGTCTCCAGAAAGGTAGTGAGCATTGAAGGATCCATCACTGGTTCTAGTTGATCCTTACTACCTAAAGTGGAGGCCTCAGTGAAGCTCTTCTTAGCTTCCATGAATGTCTCCTTCACGCGTTCTAAGTCAAACTCGGGTTCCTTTGTAGGAGCCTTGTGAACCCACGTGCTATCTTTTGGCTGCTTCCCTTTATCGTCTCCCATGGCCATACCACTCCTGAGCATCGTGTTTACATTCGGGTCTTCTTCGTGCAGTTCAGACCTCATCATTTGTAAATTCAGGGTTGGATGGGGCTGGAGTACCTCCTTTTCACGCATCTTCGCTATCAGCAAAGGGAAATATTCTACCTCATGATCAAACTGATTATAGTACCAACATGATATCCTAGTCAGATTCATACAATTGTGGGCATAATGCCCTGGCCCTCTGCAATTGTAGCTAATTATATGTACGCAACCCCTTCTTGGTCCCATTCCACCTCAACCCCGACTGCGCCCCTGAAACCCAGCACGCATCATCCCTGCATTTGGATCGAGGGCTCACGTTTTGGTATGAACCCTGTAGGCAGGAGTCCAATCCATCATTAGTTCATAGCTTCGGCAAGTGCGTTCGTCATGGCCTACTGACCTGCAGAAATTACAAAACAATTGTTGGGACGTCTACGTATATTTCTGCAACAGATGACAATTATCCATGGTATGTTTTCCTCCTATCTAGAAGATCGTACACCATAATGCAGATGTGGTAGTCAGCCCCACCTGTGCCTTCGGTCTTAATGGTATTGGCCCTCCCCCTTCCAAGTAGTTCACGAACACTGGATAGTGGTCCTTTTCGTGCCCTTGGCCTTTGCATTTTAAGCACCATACTTCCTCACGCACCTCCGGCCGAGTCGTCCTATCTTGTTTCAAACTTCGCATCTCTAGACACAGATTTTGTAGTTGCACGTGGATTTGTTGGACTCCCAACCCAAGGTCTTGTATAGGGGTCTCATGCAATCTCATTTCCATCTCCAACGCTTCGGCCTGGGTGGAAAGTTTTTGTTGTGACAACACCATCCTTAAGTGTGGCATAAGTGAGGCTACAAACCATGCGTGATGTTGCGCATCTATTAACGTCATATTGGATTCGTGGATTGTACTCTTCAGACTTTGGTCTAGATCCTAGGGGGTCTCGCCCAGGAGCATCGCGATCTCCTTAAACCTGATGATTAATTGTGTCTCTGATTTTGGCCTGCTAAATTCCCTATTCAGTGTGGCCTGGATCTCTGGAATTCCTGCATTTGGGTGGTCACTAGAATGCTTGATATACCATGTTAGTGTGCGATCCTTCAGCCCGCTCACCAGCATAGCCTTCTTAATATTATCATCCATGATGTCATGTACTTCCCATACTGCTCTTACCACGAACCAGAATTTGTCTAGATCTTCATTTCCTACTCCTCTGAACACCGACAGTTTTATCGCACTGCCATACTGAATTGCGGTGGTGGCAGAGGCGGAGTGGGTGGAGATGGAGGTGAGGGGGGTGAAACAGGTGGCGGTGTGGGTGGAGGTGGTAAACGTGGAATTCTCTATCTTATCAAACTGATCACTCTTCTCGGAGAAACTTTCGGGAGCTCCTCCTCACTTTCCCGTGAGGATGAAATTAAGGGACTGTTTTCCAACTCCTCACTACTTCCACTTCTGTAGATCTTTCCACTTTGTGTAGTCCCAAACATTAATTTATTCACATAACCCACTTTTCACGCAATAGCATCTTAATCCAAGTGTTCAAATATTTAATATACTTACCTTGTGGTCCCTTGAGAAAACATCGCTCTACCTCGATGTAGCTGACGGTCATGTCTATCGCAAACTCAATGATAAATCCTCCTATTATTCGATCAAGCCAATGGTCAACAACTCGCACTATCTTATCTTCTAAGGCTTCTAGTCTGCACACCACTTCCAAAGTCCACACTATTGGTTTGTCGAGCCTACACCTTCCCTGGCTGTATGCTAACTTTGCGATCCACTCATACAGCTCAGATGGAAAATATGCAAAGAAAATTTTGTGGATTTCAATGTACAAGTAGCGATCCAACCACTGTTTCTTAGATACTCGTGGCTTTCTATTTTCCTGCACTGCGAACTCCTGAAACTTCTTGTCCAACCACTCTTCAATTTCTTTCTTCGTAGGATTCCAGTGGCACGACATCAAACATCCTTTATGCAGATCCCAGTCTCGGCAATGGAACCATTTGTTGGCTTGTTGGGGCCTGACCCTGGTTCAGAGGTGATTTAACCAAGCAAATCTCGGGACTACTGGCCCTTTCAGCAACATTCCGTGGAGTGTGGACTGAGGTCTCACCCGAAGTAGTATGGAGGAGGGTGCTAGAACCAGGTTTCTGCACCCTGGGGATGTTTGATATGTTGGGATTGGTACGCGGTCCAACCTTCATGCTCATTGTGCTACCCACACCAGTGGGCACCTCGTAGCCTACGATACTCTCTTCGTGCAATCCTATTCGCAACGCGATCCTTGTTATTTACCCAGGTCTTTCCTAATTATTCACTGTTAGCTGACTACTTAGATTATTTTCATATATAAGTATTCTAAACCATACAAGTATTTACTCAACTACACGCCATAAATAAATAGAGTAAAAATAATGCATAACCACAGAATAATGATTCAAGACTAGATGCACAGAATTAGGATAAACTTCTCTTTATTAGCTTTCTGTCCCGATTACATACTCGACTTCGCCCTGCACACTCAGATGCAAGGGTCTGCGTACTCAGCTGCAGACTCTACTAGGCCTCTGCGCACTCAGTTGCAGACCCTCTACCTACTACTACAACCTAAGACACTTAGAATTCTACTCTAAGCTCGAACCATTCCTTCGCTACTCACTCTATACTCTACTATCTTTACAACTTTAGAGCCTCGCTCTATTTACACAATCCCAAGGTCTGCGGACCATGGGTAGGCTGACATGACTTTACATTACATTACATTACTTTAGGGTGGACAACCTTATGACTTAACCTCTACTTCGCGCTCCGCACCCGCAATTCGCGAAGTCTTACAAAATCCTTGAACAAAACTTGGGCTTTGAGCCCCAAAACCTACTGTGGGGAGATTCCATGCCGAACATGGATATCCTTCTGCAGGAAACATGAATGGCAGCTGATTGAAGCCATAAACCAGTGATCGATCCAGGTGACTATGTGAAGGTAGCATAGTCTTGCCACTCTAGGTAGCTAAAAGGAGGCATGGGACTATAAACTACACTGCCCAAGTTCGGGAACTACGTGATTGGAGGATTGTGCGGGACGAGCAAATGTCACAGGGTTCGCGACAACGCGAAGAGAGTTGTGCTACCTAGGGAGAAATCACGCAGGTTAGCTAGAAAGTGACCATTAAAGTCATTGTTCATGATTTGATGGTAGGAATGTGGCCAAATCGAGTGAGCGGCCAACATTTAAGACAAACTTATGGGTAAGATCCTTGGAAATATGCCACCAATCTGGCATTAATGAACTGAATGTGGGGGGAACAATCGGATTTGAACTTGAAAGTGCCTATAAATTATAAGTGGCTGCCCAGCAAAATACACTTGGCATTTTGAGAATTGAGTTGTTGAGCTCTCAGGGGCACATGAACCACAAAAACTTTGAAGCTTTGCTAGCAAGTTCAGTATTTGAGACATTGCCAAAGGAGACACAGGAGTTGTTTAATAGAATCATGTCGACGCCCGCAAATGTTATGAGCGTTGAAGCAGTGACAGCCGAGGGGGTTGTGCTGGAAGTTGTTAGGGAAGCATAGGTAGCTGCTCCAAAGGTTGCAGAGGTATTAGCTGAAGTTCCCAAATCACCATGAACACCTAGACAGAAGCCGACCCCAACCAAGGAAAGTGCGAAGGAAAAAAAGGGTAAGCAGGCTGCGATACCGGTGCACGAGTCACTGAGAAGAAACCCAAATAAGGACAAGGCCACCACATAGGAAAAGAGAAAAACCATTAACCTGGAGCTAGAGGAGGGAGAAATTGAGGACATCCTGATGGATGATGAGGAATTGGGGGTAGAAGTGGAGGAAGTTGAAGTCCAAGGTTCTGACCCTATCACTAAGTTGCTTGAGTATGTCCCTCCGTGCAAGGGCAAGACCAAGGTGCCAAAGGACATTAATGAGAGCAAGGTTGCCTTGCACACCCCTCTACTACAGGATGAAATTGTCTTTGAAGGACCGCGATTAGGGCAGGTTCTTCTGTTAAAATTAGAATATTGGGACTTAGCTAACCATGAGAAGTTCCTGCACTTGGCGACCAAGTAGCTAATGCACCATGTTGTTGACACGACCACCAGGATGACTACATTGGAACCGCGAAAGTGGCTCTAGGGAGTAGACAAGGTAGATCTTCTCAACCTGCTATGGGTGCCGCACTATAATCACACCCCCATTATAGTATTGGTCATCAAGCAGCTGCTATTCTTGGTGCACGATGGCTGCCTATGGCTAGAGGATCTGATACCCATCATCGACAGATTGATCCATAGGATCACACGGCTGCCCTACACAGGGGGAAAACTGGCCATGATGTTTGGCGAAAAAGGTGGCGAGTTGACCCTCGCAGAGGCCATGAAGGAGAAATTCAAGCTCGTGAAGAAGTAGCGAGGTTATGCATCTTCAGTATCTATGACCCTACAATCAAGGTGGCCATGCAGATTCTGGTAGGAGAGGTTATGAGGAAGTGTCACACAGATGAAGTGTTGGCACCATTCATTGCTTTTGCAACCCAATGCGATGAAGGAGTCTAGTTTAATTAGGCACATTATCTCTACGGCGAATTCCTTGTGAACTATCGCGAGGCACAAGAGCTCAACAAGACCTTCCACTATGCATGGCTCTTGTTGTCTATTGTGCTGGTAGCCTGGGAGCTACCAAAAGACAGTCAACTCCCCTTGGTTGCATCGGACCTGCCAGTAGTAGTGAAGTACGCTTTGCTGTGGGCGACCATGGATGCTCAGCGCATCAAGGATAGCAAGATCTTTTGGATCTTGATGGAAATGAACATCTGAATGGCTATCAATCATAAACTATGGTTGTCACCTACTATGTTTACCCAACTGCAATACGCGGAGTTCAAGGCAGACTTTCACTGCATATCAATCAGGGCATGGAAGGACCCTGAGCAGACATGGTATGACTTTCCTTACTTAGCAATGGATGATGTGATTGATGCAGTACTTGATCGTTGACCAGCAGAGTGGCGCACTACCTCAAACTTGGCGATGGGGTCTAGCAAGTCCACCTCGTAGTGCAAAAAGGAGGAGGCCAAGCTCAAGATGGCACAGTTGGCCGAGAAGAGGAAGAAGGAGGCCACTAACAAGGCCCAGGCGGAGCGTGATGCCACCCAACAGACGAAGAAGTAGACAGGTGAAACAGAGTGTGACTCTGACAATGGCACGAGGTCACCTTCACCTGAAATAGAGGAAGAAACCAACACGAAAACAGAGCAGCATGGAGCACACCCACAGACGACGTCAGACCGCATCAAGCATCCAAGGGAACAAGAAAAAGTGGGGTCAAGGAAGAAATCCAAGGCCAGTAAGGCATCGCTGGACCCAATCACCCTCACAGAAGGAGATTTGCATGACATTGGAGACACGGTATGGGATGTCACCACGGAGGCACTACAGTAGTTTGAGCAGCAACAACAGCTACTATTGGGGGCCATCCAGATAAGTCTGCAAGAGCTGCAAACTCGCACATCACAGGCTGGCACAGTGTCCACCAACCTCGCTATTGGTACTTCAGAAGTTGCTGAGATGCTGTGTGCAATGGTCTCCCAAGCAATATGAAGCTGATAGGCGCATTTTCAGCACCCTCAAGGGAGTGGGGTTGAATTTGGCAGCGTTCCTTGGCGAGGTGCTCCACCTACTACAAGATGGAGTGATCGCGGAGCTGAGGGCTAGCGAACACCGCACTTTGTAGGTGATCAGTGAGCAGAACATTAATAATGAATAAATGACCCTACAATGAGACATTGCCCTCACTTCCATGGTGGAACTTACTATCACAAATATGCACATGATTAAATTCATGAGGGAAGCTTGCCGAATGGTCTCTGAATTGGCCATTCCTAAGGAGGCGGAGGAAAATGAACAGGTCTACAAGCTTGCTACAAGGGTGTGTGATGCTCGCATAGAGTTGGCTAAGGTTTAGCTCAAGCTTAACCTATAGATTGCAGATTTACAGTTGAAGGCCCAGCCTTCAACTCCGCCAGAAGTAAAGGAGCAACATGCAACCGTTGTCACAGAGGTGATAGCGACAGTAGAAAATGCAGTAGCAGACTGCACACAACTTTTTGAACAGTCGTTCGAGGTCTTGACGAGCCTACAAGACAATCCTAATATAAAGTGGATGGAGACAAAATAATGAGAACTGCAACAGCGCTATGATGAAGTAAAAGGTATAGCGCACACTGTCGCTCTCACACAGAGACTGGAAAAGTTGCAAGAGGCCAAAGCATTGAAAGAACAGGTAGATGCAGTGCAGTACAAAGAGGTGGTGCTGAAGGTGAACTTGAAGCCCTGGTTAGATGAGGCTATTTGGTCATGGCCTCAATTGAAGGCAAGCTTTCTCATCTACAAGAAACTCAGCAGAAGCTTCAGGATGACAGTTCAACACCAGCGACAGAGCAGTTGGTTGAAGAAGCAAAGCAGGCAGTCGCATAGTGCACTACCGAGGTTGCCGTCATACAGGTTGATCTAGGAGGTCTTCATGCCAAGATCTCCACGCCCACAGAGTGACTCGAGGACGAGTCACCATGTTTGTATTGGGGGTTGTTGGGAACAGGTTCCCCAAGGACAGTTTTGGGGCTAAAAGCCCATGTTTTGGGACAATTTTGTAATAAAGTTGTAAAGTCTCAGTGTTTTGTGGACACAGAGAGCGAAGGTGTCAAGATTCATAAAGGGTTGTCCACACTTATTTTGTAAAGTGTAAAGTCGACTATAAAGATCCACCCATGGTTCACGGACCATGGGATTGTATAAAAAGGAGCTAAGTAAGTAAGCTCTAGGTAGTCTTTAGTGAAGAGCAAAGAATGGAGTAAGTAATCAAGCATAGAAGTCTAAGTGTTCTCGAGTCTTTGCGTAGGTAGAGGCTCTACAGCTGAGTGTGCAGAGGCATAGGGTGGAAGTTCGCAGTTGAGTGCGCGGACACCTGCAACTGTGTGCGCAGGGTAGATAGAGCTTGTATTAATCTGAAGATATCAATAAAGAGAAGTATTCTGCAAATTCTGTGAAGTTAGTTCTTGTTAATGCATCTGCTTATATTGCGTTTTGGGTTTAATTTACAATGCTAATGTGAGGCACGAATATATGTGATTATATTGGTTAATTGAACACAAGTAAGAATATCAGTTTATGCGACACTAACTGTGGTTGATTAGTAAGATAAGTAGAATGCTTAAGAGAACTTGGGAACCTATACAATACACTGTCATAGCAGCGCGAAGGTACTTGGAACATGGGTTAGGGTTGCACAAAGGTGAATCATACACCTTTGTGGAGGTACTATAGGGTGGAATAAAGGGTAGACTAACAGAGCCCTAAATCTTAGTGACCTACGCGAAAGTAGCAACAGAGGGTATAAACCAACATCACGACCATCTCAGGGTGCAAAAACTTGGTTCCAACATCCCCCCATACTGCTTCGGGTAAGAGTTCAGTCCACGCTCCGTGGGCTGATGCCGAAAGGGCCAGTAGTGTAGGGATTTGTTTGGCTAACTAATGTTGTACCTAGGTCAGGCCCCACAAAGCCAACAGAGGGAGGCCAACTTGCTTATTTATGGAGAGACCAAAGAGGCTTATAACCATATTATAATAGAATTCTGGCGGTCCCCACGTCGCCACTAATCACAATCACAACTTTGGAGGTCTCTTGCTACATAATATATCGGAGAGGCCCTTTTTAATATTCATCCAAGACCCACATAGAGGTCCCACATGCTATGTTATTAATCACAATCACAATTTTCTGAAATCCCACAATCATAAATTTTGACATTACCAACGTAACATAGCCGATACTCATATTGTCGATGAGGTGGACGTGATATAACATTAAATCGTTGTCAATAGATCCATCAGATCCACAGCTTCTATTGCAATTGGAGGTTTAAAGGTTTATCGCAATTGGCGGTCTGGGGTGACAACCCTTTATGATTTGTGTAACTTCCAATACCCAGATGCAATACTTCATAAAGGTTTATTTTAATGGAGCTGTCGGGTCCGCATATTATATCGCAATCAGCGTTTTTATTGTGACATCCCTTTATGACTTGCGATATGGTGGATGTGATATTGGATTATAGCATAATGTAATGGAACCATCGGGTCCTCAGTAATATCACAATCGGGGGGTTTGGTGACAACTCTTTAGGACTTGCGATATGAAACTTTCAATGCAATGGATGCGATATTGCTTTGAGTTGTATTACAATGGTGCAGCGAGTTCACAATGGTATCGCAATCATAGGTTTTGAGCAGTGACATTTATGACTATCGATACGTGACTTCTGATAGTGGTAGACACAGTATTAGATTAGAGTTGTTCTATTGGAACGGTCGAGTCCACAACTCAAATCGCAATCGCAAATTTTCAATGTGACACATAATAAAGTGATAAAGTCGCCAATAAACCACTGATGATGCACTGTGAACTTTTATTAAAGGGTTTCTGCGATTTGTTTCTTAGAGTGGGTTCTTCGCTCCTCTGATAACACTGTTTATGCTCCATTGCTGATGTGTTCCTCTTTACTTCTTGATGGCTTCTCCTCTTTGGCTTCTTTCTCCTGTTGCTTCTCGGATCTACTCTACTTGGCTTCACATCGTTATTGATATCCAGAATATTGCCATATTGACATCAATGACAATTTAGATCAACAATCTCCCCCTTTTTCATTGCTGGCTATATTCTTCTTCTCTCCCCCTTAACATCAATGGAAAAGGAGTGCACAAGGACTCCCCCTATCGAGTTGTTCCTCCTGTCAAACTTCTCCCCCTGTCAAACTGCATTTTAATAATTGGTTTAGTGTGATGCTAGAGAAATAACCCCCATCTTTTGACGAATATGTTCAAATGCTTCTCGAGGAAGAGGTTTCGTGAAAATATCTACAATTTGTTCCTTGGTATTGATATATTCCAACTTGATATATTGTTCATCCACCTGTTCATGGATAAAATGATACTTGATTGGTATACATTTGGTTTTTGAGTGCGTCACTGGATTTTTAATGAGACAGATAACACTTATGTTATCACAATAGATGGTGATTGGTTGTTTAGTTTCTATGTTGACATCCTTCAAAGCTTCTTTCATCCATAGTATTTGTGTACAATAGTCAGTTGCAACTATATATTCGGCTTCAGCTGTAGAGAGAATATAAATGATTTTTTTGTTGAGCCAAGCTACTAGGCAATCTCCCATAAAAAAATGCATTTCCACTGGTTCTTTTACGATCATCTATGCTTCCATCCCAATCAGCATTGGTATAAGTTGTCACTGTACTATTTGTGCTTTTGGGATACCAAAGTCCAAAGTCAAGAGTTCCTTTCAAGTATCTGAGAATTCTTTTCGCATCTAACATGTGGGATTCCTTAGGAGCTTATTGAAATCTTCCCACCATTCCCACTGCTTGCATAATTTCAGGCCTTGCAATAGTTAATTATAAGATAGCTCCAATTATTGACCTATAAAGAGTTGCATCAACCGGGGGGAATTCATCATCTTTTCTTAATTTGCAGTTTTTGGTCATCAGTGTGCTCATACGTGCACAATATTCCATTCCATATATTTTAAGCATGCCTTTCAGATATTTTGTTAGAGAGATGAACATACCTATTGTGGTCTGTGATACTTGTAGTCCAAGGAAGTAGGATAGATCACCAATCATCGACATTTCGAATTCTTTTGACATATTTTAAGCAAACTCATGTCTCATCTCATCATTATTGCTAGCAAAAATCACATCATCAACATATACAAGGGTGATTAGTAACTTATCCTCATCCATTTTCATGTAAATATTACTTCCTACCACCCCATTTTTGAAGTTTTGTTGTTGTAGATAGTGATCCAATCTTGCATACCATGCTCTAGGAGCTTGTTTCAAACAGTATAATGCCTTTTTTAACTTACATACAAAGTATTTTCCTTCCGCCAGATCAAAACATTTTGGTTGCTCCATGTAGACTTCTTCCTTGAGTTACCCATTCAGAAATTCTAATTTTACGTCCATTTTATAGACTTTGAATCCTTTAGAGCGTGAAAATTCCAGCAACATCCTTATAGCTTCCATACGAGCTACCGGTGCAAAGGTTTCTTCAAAATTGATTCCTTCAATTTGTGAATAACCTTTACAGACAAGCATTGCCATGCTTCTAATGATTTGTCCATCTTCATTCATTTTGTTTTTGAACACCCACTTAGTTCCAATTATGTTTTTATACTTTGGACGAGGTACCAGCTCCCATGTCTCATTTTTATCGATTTGAGACATTTCTTCTTCCATGGCTTCTACCCAATGAGGATCCTTGCTTGAGAAAAAGTTTCTCGTTCTATTATAGATAGGAGAGAAACATCATTTCTCTTTGGTGTACTTGTCATCCTTCTTTGGGTTTGTATTCCTTCATCTACATTGCCAATAATATGCTCTTCCAGGTGATTCTTTTGGAGGAATTTCATTTTAAAGGAGTTTGAGATGATTCTTTTTGTTTTTGTTTTTCTTGATCTTTTTCTTCCTTTTCAGGTTCTTCTTCACTTTCTTCAATAAAGGGATCAATTTCATGATCTTCAATTTTCTTTTCTAGAAGCCCTTCATCAATATTCACATCAATATTTTCCACTATTTTTCGTAGTCGATTATTGTAGCACTTTTAAGCTTTGCTTATGGTAGAATACCCAAGAAATATTCCTTCATCAACTCGAGAAGCAAATTTTCCTACTTAGTCATCATTGATCTTTATGAAGCATTTGCTTCCAAAATTCCTGAATTATTTCACTGAAGCAAGTCTTCCTTTCCATAATTCTTAGGGAGTCTTCTCATTATTTGGTCTTAGTTGAGTTCGATTCAAGGTATAAATTTTTGTCTTGATTGTTTCCTTCCAAAATTTTGGCTGCAAGTCAGCTGCTAGTAACATAGTTCTGGTCATTTCTTGAACAGTTTGGTTTCTCCTTTCAACTACCCCATTTTGTATAGGTGTTCTAGTAGCAGAGAGCTCTCTTTCGATTCCATGTTCTTTATAGAATTCATCAAATTATTTTGATGTGAATTCTCCTCCTCTATCTGTTCTGAGTTCTCCTCTTCTATCTGTTCTAAGACATTTAATTTTGGAATCCTTTTCATTTTCTATAAGAGCTTTAAGATTCTTAAAAAATTCAAATGCTTCATATTTATATTTTATGAAATATACACACATCATTCTAGTATATTCATCAACAAATAAAGCAAAATACCTTTCTCCTTGGAGTTTTGGAGTTCTGGTTGGCCCACATAAATCTGCATGAATGATCTCTAGAAGTTTTGATGTGGAGAACTCCTTAGTCTTGTGGCTGGTTCTAGTTTGCTTGCCATGTTGACATGGGCCACATACAGGTTGATCTAGTTTTGACATATTTGGAATGTCCCTTACTTCATTGAGTTTGCTGATATTGATCAAGTTATAAAAACTTGTATGCCCTAGTCGTTTATGCCACAATAATCTTTCACCTGTTTGACTTAGATAACATTTATCTTCTTGACTTTTGTTCAGAATGTAGATGTTATCTGATGTTCTAAATCCTTTCGCCACAAGTTCCACTGAGGAAGAGTTCCTTGTTTCAGAATTTTTACTATTGAAGACAATATGATGTCCTTGATCACAGATTTGGCTAACACTCAAGAGATTGTGTTTGAGCCCATCTACCAGCAAAGCATTCTGAGCCTTTCCTTTTCCATTAATAAGGGTAACGGTTCCTTTTCTAGCTATTTTGGCATACCCACTCCCAAAGGATACATTTCCTTCTTTTTTGTTTAATGAGACAAACTTCCTTTTGTCACCTGCCATATGTCTGGAGCACCCACTATCCACAAACCAAATATTTTCTTCATTGTGAGCACATAAAACCAAACCACATTTATCCATATTGGGATTTTCATATTTTGCTTCTCTACTTTTGAGGGGGCAATTTTGTTCGCTATGTACATTCTCATTACATAATGAGAAAATTAGATAAAATTTGGCGAAAGGATCAAACGAGTTGAAAGTATTGATTTGTCCTTTCCCTTTGAGATCACATGGTTTGTTTGTCTGATTCTTCAATCTTGGTGCTTCATTCTTATGAGCCATGCAATGTTTAGATTGATGACCAAAATTTTTACAATAATAACACTATCCAAGAAAGATAGTTTGGTACCTATTATAATAGCCATGATTTGAATAAACCTTCTTCCTTGTATTTTCTCTGTCTTCATTCTTTGGATTTGATTCTACCCTTTGATGAGATGATTTTTCTTCTTTTGGATTTCTGTAAAGCATGTCGGCATAGCTTCTTGTATTATCCTTGGCACTTGATGAAAAACTAATCCGAACTTGTCACTTTTGGATTTCTGAGTGTTGACAAGGTGATCAAGTGTTTGAGAACTTTGCCAAATTATTTTGATTTGTTCCACTTCCCTTTTGAGAGATACTATTTCAGCTTCATGCCTTTCACATATAATGTCCTCCCTTCTTTTAGCTTCCTCTTTATCCGTTTTAAGAGAGATAACCTTCTTTTGTAACTCCTCATTTTCTTCAATGGTACTTATCAGCAATTCATTTGTATCTTCTTTGTTTTCCTCTCTTGGTTCATCATCTTCAATGAATGCCATAAAGAGTACTTCCTTGCTTCCAGCATAGTCATTCTCTTCATCTTATTCATCATTACTTTCTTTGTGATGGACGATATCTTTGGATGATTTCTTCTTGATGACCACATATTCATCCTCATTAGATTCATCTTGTTTAGAGAGGAAATTCTTCTTAATAAATCCTTTCTTTTTGTATATCGTTCCTTCCTCATTATCACCGTCATGCTTATGAGGACATTTTGCAGTGTAATGACCTATTCTTCCACAGTTGAAGCAAATAAGAGGATGCTTACCTTTTATCTTGGATCCTTTCTTTAGGCTTCGTACAAATTGCGCCAATTCAGATTCAACATCGAAGTCCTCACTGCTGGTATTCCATCCTTTTCCCTTTTTTTATTTTGAGGCCTTGAATGATGCATCTTTGGAACATGGGATTCCTTTTCTCATCTCATATGCAGTGAGGACTCCATGAAGTTCATCCATTTTGAGAGTGTCTAGTTCCTTCATTTCTTCTATAACACTTATTTTGGATTCAAATATGTCAGGGAGAGATCTTAAGACCTTTTGAACAACAGTGCTTTCTTCAATATTTTCTCCTAATCCTTTAAGAGAGTTCTTCGGCTACTCGGAGGAAATATGATGCAATATATTCTTCATCATCCATTTTCAGACTTTCGAACTGCCTCCTATGAGTTTGAAGCTTTGCCTTCTTAACTTTTGGATCCCCATCGTATAAGCTAACAAATTTATCCCATACTTCTTTGGTCGAGTCACAATTCAAGACTTTCGTAAAATTAGAATCAGTAATTCCATTGGTAATGGAATTTAGAGCTTTGGAATTGGAAATGTACACTTTCCTTTCATCTATATCAATAGGAAGAGTGGGAGGGGCATTGTACCCATTCAAAACAATGTTCCAAACTTTAGGTCCAAGGGACATTAAGTAGTAAGACATTCTCTTTTTCCAAAAACCAAATTAGTACCATCAAACAAGGGAAGCCTTCTTGATGTCATTTCTTAATTCTTCATTGTAACTAAGAATCCTTCTTCCACTGTTAGGTTGATTCTGAAGAAGATGGCTTTGATACCAATTGTTGGAAATACTAATAGGGGGTGAATCTGTATTTCTTTTCAATTGTTATTATTACCAGTTTAGATTCTTTACAATTTTAATCAAAGAAATGATTTTATTAAATATAGAAAAATATTGAATATAATATCTAATGAGTTTTTCCAAGCACCAACTTGGACTTTGATGAGGCTTCAACCTCTAGGGTTCCGACCCTATCTTACCAAGGCACCAACCTTGAATTTAGGAGCACCAACTCCAAGGACACCAATCCTTCCAATTCTGAGGTGCCAACCCCAAGGGTACTGACCCTATAGATTTACTCTGTCAGAAAATGTTTGATTGTATTATACTGCTTCCAAGGACTTCTTTACAAAATCTTATCCTTGTAGTCTTTGCAACAAGTCGTTGTCTGCACTATGGCTTCACTTTAAGTCTGATCCTTCCAAGATGAATCATGTCAAAAGATGGACCTCCCACTCTATCTTTTGCTTCCTTCTTCGCTCAGCCTTCAGCTTCTGCTGTACCTTCTGTGTCTTCTCAACCTTTGGCTTCCTCTGTCTTTTCAAGCTAACAAGTTGTGAATTTTTTAATTCTTCTCTACGCCCCGATGCCTGATCAATTTCCTTTACTCATACAAGTTTCACCAATGACTTGAGAGACATGTTTATTGGAGGGAAGTCAACTTGTTTATTCACAGAGATAACAGAGAGGCTTATAACCATATTATAATTAATTTTTGCAGTCCCCACATGCCACGTCACCGCTAATCGCAATCTCAACTTTCGGAGGTCTCTTGCTACACAATATATCAAAGAGACCCTTTTTAATATTCATCCAAGACCCATATGGAGGTACTACATGCTATGTTCTTAATCTCAATCGCAATATTCTAAAATCACGCAATCACAAATTTTGATGTTACCGATGTAACATAGGTGATACTCATATTGCCGATGAGGCAGACGTGATATAACATTAAATAGTCATCAATAGATCCATCAAGTCCACAGCTTCTATCACAATCAGAGGTTCAGGGGTTTATCACAATTGGAAGTCTGGGTAGACAACCCTTTATGATTTGTGTAACTTCTGATACCTAGACGCGATACTTCATAAATGTGTATTTTAATGGGGTTGCTAGGCCTGCATATTATATCGCAATCAGCAATTTTATTGTGACATCCCTTTATGATTTTCGATATTGGATTATGGTGTATTGTAATGGAACCATTGAGTCCATAGTAATATCGCAATCAAGGGGTTTTATGTTGTGACAACTCTTTAGGACTTGTGATATGAAACTTCCAATGCGATGGATGTAATATTTCTTTGAGTTTTATTATAATGGTGTAGCGGGTTCACAATGGTATCACAATCACAAGTTTTTGGTGGGGACATTTATGACTATCGATACGTGACTTTCGATAGTGGCAAACATAGTATTACATTAGAGTTGTTCTATTGGAACAGTCGGATCCGCAGCTCAAATCATAATCGCAAATTTTCAATGTGACACATAATAAAGTGATAAAGCTGCCATTAAAAAACCAATGATGCGTTGTGAACTTTTGTTAAAGGGTTTCCATGATTTGTTTCTTAGATTGGGTTCTTAGCTCCTCTAATAACACTATTTATGCTCCACCGCCGATGTGTTCCTCTTTACTTCTCAATGGATTCTCCTCTTTGGTTTCTTGCTCCTGTTGCTTCATGGATTTGCTCTAATTAGCTTCACATCATTATTGATATCCAGAATATTGCCATATTGACATCAATGACAATTTATATCAACAAATAGAACATCCATTAAAGCTACATAATAACAAGTATATTTACTCATAAAATACAAGAGGAACTTAGCTCGTATTGACATATGCAAAAGCCAACCAATCAGGAACTTCCATGTACCACCTGACCATAGATTGGGTTGAACCAAATATTTCTTTTAGTTGATCACTCTCATTCCATATTCCAAGCATTAATGTGGGATATAATGGGATAAACCAATCCTTAAACAACCAATGGAACCCAGAGGTTAAACCATGTTGGGTCCCTATAATACTAGTGATTACCCCATTACTATGGTAGTTGTACCCCTTATTTATATTGGTGTACCCCTATTGCCCCCATATTGTTATTATTGTGCCCCATATAATCCCTCTATTGTTATTTTTGTGGCTTTATATTATTATTGTTAGGTTCGGCTGGGTTATATTGTGACTCCTTAGACTCCTATATATAGAAAGGAGGTTTTGTCATTTGTTATCATCCAAGAATTGTTCATTTATGTAATGTTAAAGGAAGGTTTCCCCCTCGAAGAGGCTGAATTCTAAGGCGTTGATCTATATTTTCTATCTTTTCTTGAGCTGGTTTCATAACATTTGGTGTCAGAGCTTTGGATTCTAGGGTTTCGCTGCTCCAAACAGGTCATCGTGGAATTTTCGCTATAACTTGTTTTCTGTGACGTTTCAGAAGTCACAAAAAAACCCATTTGAGAAGAAATCACGCTGAACCTTGGATCCGAATTTCAGAGCTTTTTGCACGATATTTGCGGAGATATGGTCTGAGGAAGTTGGTCTTTTTAGGGACTCCTGAATTACATTCAAAACAGGTGACCTGACGAAAATCGTCATAACTTTCTCTCTGAGCACCGGATTGAAATTTCGTAAGAAGTTACAGAAAGAGGACGGACTGTAGTTTCTCGTGTGCATTTTTCAGATCCAAAGGTTGAAACAATGACACGTGGCACGTTATACAAGTTCGCTCTACTGAACTAGTCTATAATCAAGTCATTGTGGGAGATTTCGCATAACTCTTCCTTGGAGAATCCAATTTGGGTCAGACTTGTGGCATTGGAAAGAGGACATAGAGGGCTACTACAGGTCACAAATTCAGAACTAGATGATTGGAAAGTATAGAGATACATCAGAGGCAATATCGAGCTCCTACAAAGTGAAAAAAGGTGTGTAGAGTTTCTTAAATTTTTGCTTAAGCTTCGTTTGAAAATTTATTTTGAAGGAATTCAAAGGGCATAGTAGAGCATTATTATCGGTAACTGATGCCCCGAGGAAAGGAAATGCAAACACATAGTAAGGAACCTGAAATCTCTAGCATGACTCATGAAGAAGAGGAAGAAATGCAACATGATATATCAAAATTACAAGACCAAGTGCAACAACTGTCCCTTACACAAAAAGGAATAGAATCTAAGATGGATGGTTTAAAGAAAGATGTAGAAGCTAAGATGGATGGTTTAAAGAAAGGTGTAGAAGCTAAGATGGACTATTTAAAGGAAGGCGTAGAAGCTAAGATGATTGACGTGGAAGCTAAGATGGATGATTTGAAGATAGATTTGAAGACAAACATGGACGAATTGAAGATAAATATGAATAAGTTGCTACAAGAAATGGGCAC
>APFE030421081.1:0-14043 GCA_000404065.3 Pinus taeda
CCAGCCATAAAGGTAAGTCATGTTCTAGAGATGGTTGAGTAGGAGGGCATAGGACTAACTACTTGGACATATGCCCATTTTTTATGGTCATTTCTCCAGCGTTACAACTAATGCAGGCATCGACAGTGGCTAACCAGGGCTTCCCAAGGATGAGAGGGTAACTAGTAAGCTTGGCCTTAGGTTGGAGAACTAGGAAATCTATAGGGTACTCCCAAGAGTCAATAGAGACCATCACATCCTGCACAATCCCCTCAGGGGTCACTTTGGAACGGTCTACAAGTTGCATGAATGTTGTGGTCTTTCTCAATGAACCATAGAGGTTGCGCTTGAGCATCGTGTCCTTGGTCATCATATTAATGGCATCCCTAAGATCAATCAAAGTTTGTGGGACAATGGTGCCATTGATGTGCACATCTACTACAGGGCTTCTAGGGTCCAAATACTTTCGAGAAACTACCTACCAGAGCATTAAGTCAGATAGCTATCCAATGACATTAATGGTAGAGGCATCTCCTTTTTGCCTCCCTAGATGTTTGAATCACTTCTCTTTAATCAACTTGTTGTAAATAGGTACATATTTTATACCTTGGAGAAGTGGAATTTTGACACAGATTTTTCAATTCTCCTAGAAGTTCAGTCTCTTCTAGGGTAGTCTGGATTGGTTGAGTTAATATCTCAGGAAAGGGTGGTGGATTTACATTAGGAATGCTTTCCTCTCTTTGTTCCTCACTCTCCCTAGGTGGAGGTAGAGGTTGGTTATCTGGGAGTACTCTCCTAGATCTCAGGTTCATTTCTTGAATCTCCACAGCATAAGTAGGATAGGATGTCTCTCCACAGTATATTTGTTTTTCCTATCTATTGTTCGGGTTCAGATTTGGTTAGGCAGGCATCTGGGGTTGTTTAGGTGGAGTAGGGTGTACAATTTGTGGTTAAGCAAGTGGTGAAGGCAATAAAGCTGAAGCATTATTATATGGGGGCCTCCACCCCTAGGGAAATGCATTCCATTGAGGCTACGACAAATCATATGGTTGAAATGGTTGGCTGGTCATTTGGGAATGATACTGAGGTGCAAAGGACCAAGGAGGAGGTGTATACTAGGAAGGATAAGTAGGGGGGCCCAAGAGGGAATCAATGTGGTACAATTGGAGTTGTAATATGCATGGGATGACCCTTTCATGCCCTACTAGTATGGTCAAGGCCCATGAGGTCTCCTTTGATTTATGTATCAGAGTTATTCAATCACTCCTTTAGCTCCCTGATATACAACTTTTATTCCATGTAGCGAAGGGCACTTGTCTGTGGAGTCATTCTCTTCACGGACTGAGAATAGTTCCATCAAGTTTAATGGACATTCATTCCTAGGGTGCCTCCTATTATCACCCAGTAATTTCCCAAGGTTAAAGAAGGAAATCATTGGGGTAACCACTAACCACTTTTGGAGATCAGGACCTAGCCTTCTTGATGCTCAGAGAGGGCTCTCTCTATATTATTTGTCTTTGTTTGATGGGATTTTAAGCTAGTTATGAAAACTTAAATGGGGTTTTTATTTGTATTAAAGATTAGGTGGTGGAATCCTTGAAATGGATGGATAGAATGATGTCTCTAGACCATTGGGCATATGGAGTCAAAAGAAGGGCAAAATAACTATATCAAATCACTAAAGGGAATGTTCAAAGGGCAAGATAACAGAGTAGAGTGTAGGTCTTTAAGCTAGAGCGATGGAAAGGTTTTAATAAGGGTGAGAGAGCAATTAAGTATTCTTAGATCGGGATTGAAATGAGGAACAAAGGGTAATAAAAAATAAAGGGAAATTAACAATCCTTTTCTATAGATCATAAAGAAACGACCTAAACTAAGGAGTAATTAAGAATTCCTTAACTTAGCTTATCAGTAGAAAACGTATTTGCCTAACTGTTATAACAGAGTGTAATTAAACAAATTCTGATGCAATACTCCACTTATGGAATTCAGATTTAGATAAACAATATGGAGAAAACTTTAAGAGATAAAAAAAACGTAAGAAAATACTTTTCTACACTTCGCTCTACACATGAATCCTTTGAAATATCTAGTCTTTATTCATCAATCCAGCTTGCTAGCTTAGTCAATGCTCCAATGGCTTTACAGTATTTCAATCAAGAAATCTATAGAAATGTCTAAAAATCCACCCTACATACTTCAAATTGTGAAGTATTTATACTAAGATTTTATTACAAATATCTCAAACTAACTTGAGATTTAATCTAGGAAATACAAATATCTCCTCGCAGGAAGATAGAGGCAGCTAATGAACTGCTTTCATGCTATCCCTTTTATTGTGGTATTGCTAGATTTATGGTTTTTTTTAGCTCTATATGCTCTTTGTTGTTTAAATCATTATGCTAGAGACTTTAGTTACTTTTTTGTTTCATCTGATACTCGTTGACTCTGATACTCGTTCTCTCTGATGACCTGTCTTTATCCTTTATGTGTCTTCACTTTTACTGTGCAATTTAACCTTTTACTGTGTTTTTCAATAGCAAACTCCTTTTTTTTATGTGTATTAGTATCGGGAAGTGGATATTGGTCAAGTCTCAGTATGTTTTATTTATTTGTCTTCTAACTGCATCTTTGGTCTGGTTCCATTGTTTTGACTGTTCATGCTTTGTATAAGTGTTTCCTTCTTGGCTTTGTGTGTAGTTGTCTTCATCTTCTGTTCTTTGTATGATGGTCTTCTTCTTCTTAATATCGGCTTTTAACAAGTTTCTAGTCGAGTCTTGGAGTAAACAGATTCTGCGACTAGTATCAGAACTATTTATCCAAGCTCTGGCTTTGGCTGATAACCTGTAAAATTCAATAATAATTAAGAAAATATTGGTCAACTAGAAGGGTGCTTCATAGCTTCATTTGCAAAGGGATGCTAGGGGAAGGGGTCATGGTAGTGTTTTGGACATAAAGAGAGGTTAAGTGGTGTTACAGAGGTTTGGGGTGGCGCCAAAGGGTTTTATGGGTTTACACTGTTAAACGGGCGAAAGGCTCACAAACAAAGTTTTGCAAGTTTAAATTCTTTAATGGGAAAATTTTCAAATATGGCGTGAAATTCATTTTTACAGAGAACTGGCAATATATCGGATCGGCGGGGAGGCAGTTTTAAGGGTCATCGCACCATTTTTGTGGCTTGGGCAGTTTTTAGGAGGGGTTACCTGATGTATGTCAGAGCCTGACACATAGCCATCGGGGGGTCGGGGAAAATCGCCTTATCGGGTGGTTAAAGGTAGGCTATTAGGTTCAACTGATATGGCTGTGGTCCATTAGATTTGGGTGATTTCAATCTGACGGTAGTCGAGCGGTGAAGTTGCACAAAGGAAATGAATGGGAGTTGAGGGGGGGTGTCGAGGGGTTTTAATCACGGTAATGTTGATTTATTTAGGAATTAATCATGGGTTTAAAAGGATAGGACCAGGCTTAATGAGGGAGTTTAACTCTTTGGGTAAATGTTCGGGCATTGGGTGAGGCCGATACGGCTGTGCGTCTTTAGATTTGAACGTGGATGATCGGATGGTGGTCGGGTCGATGAAGAAGCATGGGTGAAATGTACGGAGGCTTAAGGGGGGCCCAAAGCTTTAATCAGAAGTAATTTGGGTTTATTTGGGGTTAATGGGTGTCATGCGGAAAGAGTTATTTTTGCGGACAAAGCTAACCTCCCTAGGAGTCTAAGACTCTCTAGTGACAAACGAGACAAACAAGAGCAATCCTTCTCTAAACATACATTATTCTATGAGAAACCAAGTGTTTTTCGATCTTACCTTAGGTCCAACGCTTGTTGTAGCAGCCTAGCTTCGCTGATCCAGATGAGCTCCTCTTTCACTTTGAAACCTGCATACACTAACAGTCAAACGATTACATAACACCTGAATATTCCATAAAACAAAGCATATTCATCATATAGACCAAGGAGTTAATGAAACAATTCATTAACAACAAATCATTGAGAAGAATGGACTTATTTGTATTAAGGAAACAAAAAAGAAACCATTACAACCTGAGCCTTGGTGTTGTGCAAGTTCCTCCCAGGGTCCAGCAAGAGTTTTCCTCTACTTTGACAAGCTCACCCACTTCCAAATGAAAACAAGAAAGGATGGTAATCTCTCCTCACAAGCTTACAATGGAAGTCCTAATTCCAGCAGCATCTACCCTTTGGAATGTTCAGCTTTCAACCTCCCCTCCTCTGGCCCAAGGCCTGTATTTATAGTGTTCCAGAGGAAGTTATTCAGTTCCAACATCAATGGGATACTCCCTCTTTTGGATGGGGTAGCTCCTCTCTTGATGGGATAAGTTCCTCTATCATAGGGATGCATGAACCATCTGGAGGCGCTCAATACACGTCAAACACTCTTCTAGAAAGCTCTAGAAGTGACCACAAGTAACTTTTTTAAGATGAAACTCGTGCCTTTTGACCTTTACAGGAGTACACACCCATCCCTTGGCTTACAGAGCATACAAGTACGCAGGTACAATGAGCTTGTGATGCGTACACATAGGCAAGGTAGAGAGAACCTGCGTACCCAGAGATAAACATGTTTTTTAATGACTTTCTCTCTTTTTTGAAGTTTGACATGGAGAACAGAGGTATAAGGCTTGACAAGGAGGATAATATGACCATTGATGGAGCCATATTAACTGCAGATAGTCAAGGTGACAAATTTCAGTGTAACACAAGGCTTCCAGCGAATTTGTTCTAACCCACAACCATAGGGAACTTGAGCAACAATTAGTAAAAAACAAGTGGAAAATCCACAACACAATGTCTATCTAGGAAATAGTATGGGAGCGCCAAAACCACTATCAATCAAGGAAAATTTCCATGCCAATGAAAACACATAACCATAGAATCACATGCATATACGATGCATCCGTAAATCATCATGCTAGATCTTACATGCACATTGTTACCTACAATCCACAACTAATTTTTTTCCTTACTTGTCGCTGACCAAGATTTCTCTTCCATATCCTTGATTTCCTTTCTTGCTTGTCGAAGTGCTTGTTCCTTCTCCTTAGTTGATCCTGATGAAAGAATGAGCAAAAGTTGTCAACTAATTCTCAGGTACCTTTTTATCATTGATGTCGCTACTTTCTTATTTTTCCTTAGTTTTTCCTGTAATTTCCCTTGCATGCAAATATGTGTCTCTTCAACTTCCTTTTCTCCTATTTTCCTTTATTTTCATAAATAAAATTCCAAATATTTCCTCCTTTCCTTTCCCAATTTCCATAGCCATTAATTAATCGCAAGTGATTCCCACCACTATTTTTTCCCAACATTTAGCTTGGAATATGTGTCCCATGACCTTGGTCTTATTTTATTTACATGGAAATTCAACCAAGTGCTATTATAGATTCCAACCTATACTTAAGTCTCCAACCTTTTGCTCCACCAATATCCAACTTGGTATTCTTGAGTATTCCAATCCTTTGTGCAATATATCTTCCAAAGATAGTCCTTCAAGTCCAAAAGTATTTCAAGAGATGTTAAAAAAAACGACCTTAGAATGCCTTCAATACTTCTTCAGATTTCCAATAAAGTTTTGCAACAATGTAATGCTCTAGAGGTTAGCTCTATCACAGAAATTCCAACACCCAAAGTTCCGACATATCTGAGGGTACAAAGGTTTATTTTTTCACAGGTCTAAAGTGTGTTGATATGGCCCAGGTTGTAGAGAGATATGATAGTCTGAAATTTCATGGAGACACAATCCAAAATTGTAAAGGAATACTATAGTTTGAAATTTAGTGACTTTTCAGATACCTCATTTTCAATCCAGATGGAGGTTTCCTACAGGTATGGATTGTCTTCCCCATAGAACAGGGTATTGTTTTCCACCACCAAAATGGGATATGCAATAATAAAATCAAATAGCTCTTACAAAAGTGTAAGCACAAAAAATTTCCACTAAGAACCTTTACTCTCTTTCTCTCTCATACTTTTCTAGTTCATTAGATGTGAACTATTTTGCTCCTTGCTCCTTTTTTTTTTCTATGCAATTGCATTGATCATTGGAATGAGTATTCACACTTTATACTTATATGAATTTCCCTCAATGAAGAGACATGTATCTTGAAGAGGGTTGACTTATGTAGGCTCTAGTCAGAAAGGTCATAATGTCATCTACAAGCTAATCTAATAGTTTTTCCAAGAAATGATCTCTATAGTTGGAAATTTTAATTTTCTTTTCATCATATCAATGTTTTCCATAACATCCCTATATTAGGGTTTTTTTTCATGGATAAAGGGCATCATATGGCTATGTTTTCTCCATCATATTGACATGCCTTGGATAAATTTAGTGCTTCTTATATATTATTTATGACATTGTCTTGTTATGGAAACTCTCATGTTATGATTTCATCACATGTGTTCTTCATCATTTAGGGTAAGGGCATACATAATACTCATGATTTCATGAACTTATCATAATCATTTAAGGCTCCATTAATGCATACATTGCTTAGGTAATATTAGGGTTTCATCAATGCATATTAGGATTTTCTTTAATAAGCGATTTTCAATGCATCTAGAGTTTTCATCTTCAACAAGAAATGCTAGGGTTTCATTACCCAAGGTTATCAACTTTAACAATGCAAAGGTTTGCAGCTAGTTTTTTCTCCTAGACAATGCACCTAGGGGTTTGCACCTAGGGTTTTTC
The DNA here is from genome assembly GCA_000404065.3 of Pinus taeda. Classification (NCBI taxonomy): domain Eukaryota; kingdom Viridiplantae; phylum Streptophyta; class Pinopsida; order Pinales; family Pinaceae; genus Pinus; species Pinus taeda. The sequence goes on from APFE030421081.1 coordinate 6,684, forward strand.
ACTTAGGGTTTCTTGTAGACTATGCACCTAGGGGTTTATAACTAGGGTATTGAACTTATTGCTAGGGTCTTGAACTTGTAGCTAGGATTTTCAATCATATTGGCATGCCTTGGACAATGTGAGTGTTTCTTATATTTGCTTTATGATATTGTCTTGCTAGGACAAATTTCATGTTAAGGTTTCTCCACATGTGTTGTTAATCCATTAGGGTAAGAGCATATTTAATAGTTAGGATTTCATGCACTTATCATATTCATTTAGGGCTTCATCCATGCATACATTTCTTAAGACATCTTAAGGTTTCATCAATGCATACTAGGGCTTGCTTTAACAAGGGATTTTCAACGCACCTAGGATTTTCATCTTCAACAAGAAATTCTAGGGTTTCATTACTCATGGTTATCATATTTAAAAATTCATGGGTTTTCACCTATGATTTTTCATTTAGTATTTTCTCCTATACAATGCACGTAGGGGTTTGCACCTAGGGTTTTTCACTTAGGGTTTTATCATAGACAATGCACTTAGGGGTTTGGACCTAGGGTTTTTCACTTAGGGTTTTGAACTTGTTGCTAGGGTTTTGAACTTGTAGCTATGGTTTTTCTACCATATTTACATTCCTTGGAAAATGCCAGTGCTTCTTATATATGCTTTATGACATTGTTATGCAAGGGAAAATTTCATGCCCGGGTTTCTCCAAATGTGTAGTTCATCCTTTAGCGTAAGGGCATCTTTAACACTTAGGATTTCATGTACTTATCATATTCATTTAGGGTTTCATTCATACATACATTTCTTAGGTAATCTTAATATTTCATAAATGCATATTAGGGCTTGTTCTAAAAAATGGATTTTCAATGTGCCTAGGGTTTTCATCTTCAACAAGTAATCCAAGTTACTCAGGGTTATGATCTTTAACAATGCAAGGATTTTCACCTAGGATTTTGCACTTACGGTTTTCTCCTAGACAATACACCTAGGGGTTTTCACTTAGGGTTCTGTCGTAGACAATGCACCTAGGGTTTGCACCTAGGGATTTACACTTAGGGTTTTGAACTCGTTGCTAAGGATTTGAACTTGTATCTACGATTTTTACATAATATTGACATGCCTTGGACAATGTTAGTGTTTATTATATATGTTTTATGACATTCTCATACTAGAGAAACTTTCATTATGGGGTTTCTCCACATGTTTTCTTCATCCATTAGGGTAAAGGAATCTTTAATACTTAGGATTTCATGCACTTATCATATTCATTTAGGGCTTCACTCATGCATACATTTCTTAAGTCATCTTAAGGTTTCATTAATGCATATTAAGGCTTTCTTTAACAAGGGATTTTGAATCCACCTAGGGTTTTCATATTCAACAAGCAATGATAGGGTTTCATTACCTAGGGTTATAATCTTTAACAATGTAAGGGTTTTCACCTTTTTCACTTAGGGTTTTCTCCTAGGCAATATACCTAGGGGTTTGCGCCGCGAATTTTTCACTTAGGGTTTTATTGTAGACAATGCACCTAGGGTTTTGAACTTGTTGCTAGGGTTTTGAAATTGTAGCTAGGTTCTTCTATCATTTTGACATGCACTCAAAAATGTTATTATTTCTTATATATGGTTTATGACATTGTTTTGCTAGGGAAAATTTCATGTTAGGGTTTCTCTACATGTGTTCTTCATCCATTAGGTTAAGATCATCTTTAATACTTATGATTTCATTCACTTATCATATTCATTTAGGGATTCATTCATGCATACATTGCTTAGGTCATCTTAGTGTTTCATCAATGCATATTAGGGTTTTATTTAACAAGTGATTTCAATGCACCTAGGTTTTTCATCTTCAACAATAAATGCAAAGGTTTCATTACCCAGGGTTACCATCTTTAACAATGCAAGGGTTTGCACCTACGGGTTTTCACTTAGGGTTTTCGCCTAGGCAATGCATCTAGTGATTTTCACTTAGGGTTTTAAACTTTTTGCTACACGAACTAGCAGATGAATAAGATAAAGCTAGAGGAAAAAAACAACACTTTGGGATAAAGGCCCACTATCACCAAAGGTAGCTTCATGACTAGTTTATGAATTTATACTTTCTTGGAATGAATAAATGGAGTTTCAAGGATGCAATATGCAAAACAAATTCTAGGAAAATTCATTCATTCATTATCCATGACAAACACATGCAAAATTTCCAATAGTTTAAATGATCTGACAAAATTAGTGCACATTAAAAAACATAGACAATATTCCATGCATTAGACATTTATTAGATCGGAATTATAGCATTAAACACCACTTATAAGATAATGAAGAATATATCCATCCATTAAATTTCACAAGATAAGGTCTAACAAAGATAATGATTTTTTCCAAATGTCAAAATGCATTAGATTCATCCAAATCACTCCACAAAGTTGTAGGCTGAAAATATTTAATAAGGCTAGCTGAAAATCAAAAGTATCATGATCAAAAGTGAGAGAGAGTCTTTCTTATTTATACAATTCTAATGAGCTTGAATTCTTAAATAGGAAGCCCCTAACATAACAAAATATGTCAGATAGCCTTGCTTACAATCAAACCAAGATAGCTTAAAGTTCAATCATTATTTATTTTTTCCTTTAGATATGGTGACACACAAAATGAAATTGTGATATCTTGCATTTCTCCAATTACTAAATCCAACTTCATTTAAGAGAGAGAATTGTATAAATAACCAAACAAACCATTCAATTACTATTAATTTCTCCATTATCAAAATCTTTAGACGTGAGATCAATAAATAAGGCCAAAAAATAATGATAACTATTTGTATGTAATATTTAGCAATGGAACACTTTCAAAATATTATGCAATATCTAATTGTTAAGTCATATGAGAACTGTAGTGGAACAGGGCATTTAGGAACATATGGTTTACTCCTGTTGGTCTTATATAATATTATATATGAAACATTGGTTTCCATGCCCAATCAAGTGAATTGAATTAAAGCATGTTCTAACAAAAATCAGAATAACAACAACTAAGCCTGCAAAACAGTGAAGATAATATGAAAAACCTGCAAAGCAATGAAGATAATCTGATAATATTGAAAAATTATAATATACACAAAAGGATAACTAATAAATTGTAACCAATAATATTATCCAATTATGCTTGTAAGACCTTTTGAACTTTTTAAAGAACATAATTTAAGGAGTGAGTGTAATCAACCCTAAATTCTTCAACATGGTGCATGGACCCACAAACTTGCACATCAATAAACTTTAAGTTTTCGCTTATTATGATGGAAAATCAGTTGCATGGTTGTTGCAATTCCTAATTCCTATCACTCTCCCATGCCAAGGATTGTCATTATAGCAATTAGTGACTCTGTATAAGGGGAATCTCCTATGAGCACAACAGTTGATGCCAAATGACATATGCTTTAAGTGACGACACATGGTTAAATTATTAACTGGCATGATACCGACATTTGTTAGCATCTCATCTTCCATTTATTTCCTTTCTCCCCCATTCAAATTTCTCCACTTTCCAAACGTAACCATAGCCACTCTGAACTTTAATTAAATATGTGAGGTGCAAGAATTTATAGAGAACCCGCCGAAGGATTAATATAGGAATATCAACACTTTAGAGAATTATTTGAACATGGCGGCTGAATGGAGTATATTCAAAGATTGTTGGGGTATAATGATGGCATCGATTTAGAAATTGTCATGCATTTCAGGGAAGGCAGATTTGAGGTAGCAAGGATAGTGGTGCATGTGATAAAAGAAGAAATTGTAAAAGAAACAGGGTTACCCCAAACTAGATAACATTTGTATTCCCCCCGAGAACCCTAACTTGATATTTTGTGGCAATTCCTTGAGGAACATGAACGGCTAGAGAAGAAAGGCATAGGATTTGATCAAAATTAATTACTAGAACCCTAGGATGATTTTGCATTCTAAGTCTAGAGATTTTTTATGTGTGAAGGGAGGTATATAATTGTCTATCTACAACACATCTAGTTGTTAGACTACTTTCATCATGGCAGGTTGGTTAACATGCCCCATTTTCTTGCAAAAATTCTGGAGCATATGGCCCAATTGGTACATAAATATAAGAATCCATTGGAAACCTTGTCCCACCATGGCCTCATTAAACATTTGGTGGTTAGTGAGTTGTAAAAGGAAGGGAGAAGTTGGGATGACATAGTTGGAAGGCCATTGAATGCAAATGCTACTACCCCGCAAGAGGATGTGCTAACAACTGCAACTTTGCCCCATAATATGATAGCTGCAACAATTCCCATAGAACCTTTCCATATGGAAAATGAGCCACCCATTTTTTGAATTACGAGGGTTCCTAAGGATTATCCTACTAATTCCCCATAAAAATAAGGCAAATAAAATGATGGTGATGTAGAAATATTGGGGAGTAAACCTACCATCAAAAGACTGAAATGATATATGAAGCCCCCGACAATGATGCTAATAGAAAAGAAGAAGAATACAAAGTGAGGCCATGTTAATGCACTTCCTTAAACCATCCTTATTGTTATAAAAGAAACAATAGATGAGGTTTCCGCTGATGATACACAAGAGAATCTATAGGATGTATTGATGGAACAAGGATTCATGGAGTAAGGGTTCATGGAACAAGGATTCATGGAACACTGATTTAGTCACCTTACTGAAAAAAGGAACCAGTTGAGGTGGTTTCCCCTACTGATACACAAGAAGCACCAGAGGAAATGAAGGAAATCCATGATGCGCCTGTGTCAGATGTAGGGATGGAAACATAAATCAATGTATAACAAGTAAACCCAATGTACAAAGGAGAGGGCCTCTCCTCAATTTTACTGTTATATGGGAATGGTATGGAGGACCAAGAAGCGTAGCAGAAATAGAAAGAATACGTGTTAAAATAGTAAGTACCCCTTCATATATTCCTTTATATATTTTACTGTTAAGGAAGCATAGGGCTCACGAGATGAAAAATAGACAACTTCAAAACGTAGTTAAAACCCTAACAAATGAGATACTAGAAAAATAAGAATTTGAAAAATTAAATTGCTTAGCCCAAGTTGTAGAATCCCTAACCATGGGTGTCATAGATATACCTTCTCCTAGGGTACAAGAAACTATACCCCTTGGCAAGAAACATACCCACGACGTTGTTGTGCGAACAAAGGATGAGGAACCAAACATAGCCCAAAGTTATACTTATACAATAGGAAGGATGGTAGAGAAAAATGTTATTCATTTGGACATACTAGATCCTTTGATAGAGGACTTAAAGGATAAATTGGCCCAGTTGATAGCCTCATATGAGGGAGAAGGAAAGAAACTGACCAAAGACATTGATGTGAAAACCGAGGATTAGGAACAAAAACAAAAGATGGTAGAGGAAAGGTTTCTTCAGGTGGAGATACTAGACACTTTGATGAAAGAAACAAAGGATAAAATAGCCCTGTGGATACCCTTGTATGAGGAAAAATTAATACCTTTTCAAAAGCACGAAAAGATAATTTGTGATGTTTGTAACACCCTCCTCCCACATTTACCCAAGTTAACCAATCTGCTAGGGTAAACATGTGACAATAGGAAACTATGATGTGATTCAACTCCCCATGTATAGTTAAGGAGGTGGAACCGACAAAACAAAACTAATTTGACCTTCCACACATGCTACAAAACCTTCAGGATCCAACCAACCCTTCTAGGTGACCAACCCCTGAGAAAAATTGCCTTTTCACTGCACTAGAGCCTCACTCACTCCCATGAAAATGAATGCATGCAACTGGCACCCTCCAATCACTTCCAAAATAATAAATCCATGTGAATGTGGCCTTTCTCAAGTAGTTTTGTGCCAACAACCACAAATTTTGTGCCACGTTTTTAGGGCTAGGACTCAGCCGAAAGCCAAGAACTTCATGAAACTTCCAGAAAAGGTAAATAACACTAAAACAAGATTACTAATGCAAACATTTGATCAATGACTTAATTAGACCCCTACAAGCCATGATAGGAATTTTGTCAAACATGTCACAAATATGTAATCTATAGGTCATAAAAACATATATGAGCATAGGGGTCTCATACTTATCTGAGATTCATCAAGAGGCATTGCTTCTCTATCACAATAGTTGCATTATCATTTAATAGGTCATGTATTCATTGTTCATTCATTTTTTAATCAAAACATGATGAGATCCATACATCAAGATTGTCATAAAACATCCTCTTAACCATCATATATTCAAAAGAAATAACAAAGATATAATAGCCATAAAGACCATATATGATCAAGTATATTTACTTGTAAAATACACGAGGAAAGGAGTTCTTATTAACGTATTCAAAATGAAACTAGGTCTAGGATTTCCATGTACCACTCGACCATAGATTGGATGAAGCAAATCTTTCTTTCATCCAATCACCCGAGTGCCATATTCTGATAATTAATGTGGGATCTGATGGAACAAATCTAGCAAAACCAAACTATGGCTTCCAAAGGCCAAACCTCCTCAACCCTCAACTAGTGATTCCACCTCTCAGTTTAACATCACTAACAATCACCAAATTGGCCTCTACCCAAGTTTTCCGTTGCTTTAGAGCATTTGTTCCAACTAGGTCTTCCAGGATTAGTAACTCAACCCACTACTGTTGTTGGGCTTCCAGAGTGTTTTTCCACTAGGGCTTCGAGGAAGAGTAACTCAACCCACCCATGGCTTCTACGGTTTGTTTCCATTGAAGGCTTCCAAGACTAGTAACTTAATCCAAGTTGTTACAGGGCTTCTAGATTGTTTGTCCAACTAAGGCTTTTAGGAACTAGTAAAAACGCATATTCATAAGGAACATGAGAACCAGCTATTGTAGATCCATTTGGGAACATCACTCCCATCATTCATATAAGTAAATTAGGGCTCATCAAACTGTAATTTAGTTGCTACATGTCCTAGACAAGTCACCATTTTGAATGCCTCCTTCCCTAAGAGTTTCTTGGTCTGAAGCCCTCCAAAATGGCCTCCTTGAGGGACCATCACAGCCTTGGACAGGGGTAACTGTGCTTCAGTGCATGCAGGCCCATGTTAGGGTGCTCTACAGAGCACCTAGACCCAGTTTGACCTACATTGGGTGAGATTGAGTGAAATTCACATAGGGTTCTAGGAATATTCTTATTCTCTAGAGTCATCTAGAAGATTCCCACACTTATCACCTCCTATGAGTTTGAAAATGGATGAGGAATGAGTTAAGTAACTGTTACACTGAAATTTGTCACCATGACTATCCGCAGTTAATATGGCTCCATCAACAGTCATATTATCCTCCTTGGCAAGCCTTATACCTCTGCTCTCCATGTCAAACTTC
>APFE030421088.1:0-17914 GCA_000404065.3 Pinus taeda
TTTAAAAGCTTTTACTATCATTTATACTTGTAATAACTTCTCATCTGCTTTATCTATACAAGTGTAATAGATATTTCTTCCTCAGATGACCTCATTCCTGAGATATTTTGTAGACAAACTTCTATATATTCCCCCTCGTGTTTGTTTAGAGGGGTTGGACTCCGGATGTAAGATTTTTCTTTTCTGAGATATTCTCTGCTACTCTGGTATTGTAAATTTCTCAGACAGTTTAATACAAAGGCAGTGGGATTTCTTCAATGAGGTGTTCTCTCTTGGTCTCTTGATGGTGTGTGGCTCAAAGTTGCAGGATTCCTGTTCATTACATGACTCAATAAGTTTTCTCATGGCTCATTACGTTATGAATGTTTCCAGTTACTCCATATGTTGCTCATATTTCCTGTTTCTCATGTTTCCTCTGTGTTTAAAACTCTAGACAGTAAAGAAAAAGGATAGCCTCAGGATTTAGTCATTCACTACCCTGAGCTCAATCTGAACTGCCTCATATGTTTTCTTCTGCTAAAGTGTTTAAAGTGTAATTCTTGAATGCTACCTTTAAGCCATATCCTTACTGTGCATTGTAGTTTTAAGAAATCAAGTGATTGCTCTTAGATGACATGCCTCTTTCACAAATATACAGCCTAAAGTAACGAAATCTTCATTGCTCATTACTAGTTGTATATGCGTCACTATCAAAATTTCACAGTTTGTTCCATGAAGTGCACACAGGCCCTGTAGCTTTCCTCCTCACCAAAATCAAGACTTCAAGAGAAAACACTCCTAGACCCCATTGCCCAATGGATTAATCATCCATGTTGATATACTTTAGAGGAAACAGAAGCATCCTCCCAACCAAATACACAGCAAATACCGAAAACTTACCTCACAACTAGCCTGAAAAACCCTCACTAAAAGCAGTGACAAACCTCAAAGAGAGAGCCCTCTCTGACTGCAGCTGGGCTAGAAGCTGCAGCCCAAAGATTGGTTAGTGGTTACCCCGGCCGTATTCTCTTAGGAGTCAAAGAGAACAACCTGGGTGTTAACACATTCTATCTTACTCAAATGAACCATCATATCGTCCATATCATAATGAAGATCCATGTAAACTTGTTTCAAGTCCTCATGACCCACGAAGATCTTATAGTTGTCAACTTGATTATCACAGATAACCATGTTTAAGAGACTCTCTATATGCCTGTGTGTGTATATGGAATTCATGAAGTATAACCTCCTCTTCGGAGGTTTCTAGGACGAGGCACCCATTTGGTGCTGCCAGTGCTGACCTTAGAATCAGAAAAATACATGCGGTCTCTAAACTCTTTGGCTTCCAGAGTTCTTATTTCCAATATGATTTCAAAGGGAACTACATCGAAGGAATTTGCAACAGAATCCCAACGAAAGAGTATGTGGTGCCTAGAAGAGGACTCCACGTGTGATCCTCCTCTTCGACTAGTTAAACATTGACAGGGGGGTCATAACTATCAAGGACTTATCATAATTTCTAACCTTAGCAATTTTGGACAACACAAAGTGAATTGGACTTAATAGAATATGAATTAGCCTAGTAAGAGTGAAAATGATTAAACAAGACTTATCACAAGAGCTACACTGATAAATAAGGGAACTAAAGTAAATGTCATCAATTTAAGTACAAAGAGACAGACTCTGACCCAATATAAATTGAAACCGTTCAAAACTTGAAAACCCATAATTAATCATCTGAGTTGTCCGAGAAGACCAACAATGAATGAGGTCAGAATCAAATTGATAAGGACCCACTATACCAAACACCCACCACCAACACCGGACAATTAAACAAAATACCATATGACTCTAGGGATCGGATATCTGCAGAGGGTAAGATAACGACAATCTCAAACGAAGGCCCTTAGGAATTGTTATGGAGAAATCATGCAAAAAAAATTTGCACAGAGTCTGAGACATGTAACCCTTAACCAGTAAACACTTTAAGAAAATACCATGGAGCATTGTCCTATGAGCTGACATCAATTTGTCTAGTCAACACGATTGCAACCAAGATAGAACTAAATTTAGTGAAAAACAACACCATTTAACCTAACATAGAACAATATTTACCTCTAACAATAACCAAGGATAAAAAGTAGATTGACCCAAATATTGAAGTGATGAAGCAACAACCAAGATTAAAATTCCTATTTGAGAGTTAACAATAACAACTTGGAAAGTAAAGCTTAGAGGGCAGCACAACAAGGCATACCCTAAGTGCAAGAAGATGTAAAGTCTTCGCCTTACAACCACCTAAAGTGTTCGCCACCCTATAACCACCTGAAGCGCTCACCACCTTTGTTCATGCACATAGAAAATATATAATCAAGTACACTCTGTAGACTAGTTAACAATCTCGAGTTGAAGGCGAAGACAAGAGCCTAACAATCGCCAAGTGTTGAAACTCTCCTAGAAAGCCAACATCGCAAGGAAATTCCAAGAGGTGAGGTCATAAATGAGACATGATCTTTTGTCGGACTAATTTCCTTCTGTATCCATCCCCACGAATATGCTCACTACCTTACTTGCTCCAAAACACCAGATCATCTCGCGGTAACCTTGCAAAGAGGCATGCTTCATCCCCACCCTTATGAATTTAATGTGCCACCTCTTCCACCATACGAAGACCTTACAGAAAATAATACGTTTCCACACGTGGAATAAATGTTGATAGGTGGAGCCTAGAGCACTGCCTTCGAGGCTTACCTTTGGCTTAGCCAAACAGGTGGTATGCATGTCAATGATTAACTGAAGAATGACCCATTCACCAGAGAACCAAGAAACCGATGACCAACTTCTGAGGGGACACCCCATTGGGGAAAGTGTCATGGCATTTCGATCTTCTTAGATTTTACTATCACACTTATGTATGATATTTAGAGATGAAGGGACCAAGTTTAGAAAATGCTATGAAAAATTCTATTACAACTATGGTTTAAAATTTTGGAGTAATTTTTCAAAATGAGATATCAATTAGTTTCTAATGTGTATAAGTAGTTGTTAAAAGCAAATTCATGTTATTATTACTTTTTCTTGCTCTCTAATGAGATTTATCATACTAATAATCTTTCAAGCTTCAATTCACATGATTTGACTACATTGAATTATTGAATCACCTCCTTCACATTGAATTATTGAATCACCTCTTAAAAAATTGAAAGGAAATGAGGCATCGAACCTATGAAGTTTCAAAGAAATATATTAAATTTTTTGTTTTGAGTTGGTATCTCAAAAAATTGAACCATGAAAATTAAATTGTTTATCAATTGGTTGAAAAATTATGTGCATGCTCAGGTATTGTCCCACCCTTTCAATTTGTGAAATAGAAAAGAAATACTAGGCAAAAATTAGTACGCAAACATAAAAATGTAAACGGACGCAATCATGGGTGCCTACTGTGAAAGGCAATGCTCAAGGAGCTCCCAAAGAAGATGACATTTAGGAAAATGTAGCAAAGGCTTTTCAAAAATGAGTACACAAACAAAAAAATGGAAATGAACGCAATTATGGGTATCTATTGAGCTAGAAAGGAAGATAACATTTAAAAAAAATTAGCAAAAGTAAAATTATCATGTTAATAAGTATGGTTGCCTTTCAATTTTCTTTTACTTGCAACCATCTTATCCTCACTTAAAAAATAGCTCCATGAAGATGATATTTATGAAAATCTAGCAAAGGCAAAATTATCATGTTAACAAGCATGGTTCCCTTTCAATTTTCTTTTACTTGCAACCATCTTATCCTGACTTAAAAAATAGAAGGTGGCTTTCTCCTTTAAAGTATCCTCAATTTTAACGCATGGCAAAGGTATACAATGGAGTTAGGTGGCTTATGGTCGATTTTGTATTTTGAACCTAGTTTCGGATGAGCTTATGCTCTTTTGATGTCGACTTTACTCTCTAAAAGACAGAAAAATCACTCCCATCGAGGTAGAAGAAATTGTTTCATATGTTAGAAGTCTTTCAGTTTTTCTTAAATGTTTTTGCAGTGGTAATCCATTGACTTTATAGCTTAACTTATCCAATTTTAAGTGGATGTTATGCTATAGTTTTTATTAGTCACTTTCCTTGCTAGAGATTATAACATTTTTTTTAGGGGTGAAAGTGGGTTGATTTTGTGTATATTTTATATTTTAATTAAAATTTTTAAAAATTCAATATTTTATTTTTCTAATAAATTAAAAAATATTTTTTTAATTTTATGGAAATATTATTTCTAATTTTTTTAGTAGAAGGTATTTTATTTTTAGTGTTTGTCAGTGTCACACAATTCATTAAAAAAAAAAAACTAATTTTGTGAATGGTCATTCCGTGGTTGAGTGTTACACTATTATGCTACATGCAGTTGCAAATCTTTTAGCTAAACTAGTGAGAAAACTGATGGAAAAACAAATTTCTACAACATTAATATGTTGTGTGGAGTGCAGAGAAAGAAACTAAAAAATAAAAAATAGAAATAAAACTCTTCCACCTGACTAAACAAATTTTCACAACATTGATACATTATATAGAGTAAAAACAAAAAAACAAAAAGGTGGAAACACCAAAAATAGAAATAAGACTTTTCCACCTGACTAAACAAATTTTCACAACATTGATACATTATATAGAGTAAAAACAAAAAAAACAAAAAGGTGGAAACATCAAAGTGCCCGCTTCTGCACACCTCATTTTACAAACCACAAAATATTTACTGCAACAATAGTAAAATACATCTTTTTACTTTCTTGATTTAAGAGAGAATATGGATGTGGAGCAACTATTTATATTGAGATCCATAAATTCTATTACTTTTAGTGAAAGTGGTAAAGGATCCAATAGTAAAGTTGAAATTATCGTTTTGTGGGGAGTATTGATCACAGACATGATTTGGAATTGATCACCTTGTTGATTTAAGAGAGAATATGGATGTGGAGAAACATTTATACTGAGACTGATAAATTCTATCATTTTTAGTGGGAAGGTGTGAAAAGATCCAATAGTAGAGTTGAACTTATTGTTTTGTGGGGAGTATTGATTACAGGCAAATGATTTGGAATTGATCAGATACAAATTTATGGCCATTTCAATTGGATGAATCACATCAAAATTCTAGTAAAAACTTTTTAGCAAATAATTTTTAATAATATTTATAAAGAACAAAATTGAACAACTAATTTGCTATCAAAAGAGGCACAAAAAGGAACACAGATAAATTTTATTTTCCTTCTTTTGATGAGTGTCATGACTAATGCAGGGACTATCAATTATTCAAAAAGACAGTCAAGAAACAAATGTTTTTTGTGCTTCAGAATGTGACACTCACGCATGTGTTTTATGCTTAAGAATGTGGAATATCGAAAGTTTTTTTTTAATAATTTTACTAATACAGTTTTGAACAAAGCAATGCAAAAGAAATAATTTCAAAGAGAAATTTACTTATTTATTTTTATATAATTCAAAGATGAAAAGATAAAATATAATCCCGGATATTTGTACTATCTTTTTATTTAATGACCTTTAGTTGTTTCTCACATATACTCAGTGTGTATTTTAAGACATGAACGGAGGACCCAACTTCAAGTATTTTTTGGAGAAAAAAATAAGATACAACTGAGAGGCAGAAAACGAAATGAAAACTTCAGGCATAAATATATAGTCATTATGTATGGCTACAATTTCAACTAATTTTTATAAAACGTTAAAACTGGTTTTTCCAAGAAGGCGGATAACTAACAAATTTAATCAATCCTTCACTTTATTATATTCCTCAAGGAAAGTGACCTCTAAATATAATGCTTTGTGGCACGTCTACGGTAATGCATCCTTGATGGTGATAAATTTTGATTTTATATATATATATATATATATATATATATATATATATATATATATTTTTGAAGTAAAAGAAACGCCGGTTTTTATTAATAATATAATGAAAACCAATGCATATGGTTTGTAATTCATCATTGCGTTTTATCATATGCTAGAGATAGTGAGAAAGTATATAGCTACCACTTTGAAATCATGTGTCTCAATTAAAATCGGTATGGGAAGTGCACGTTCTTTGGGTGCTATTCCAATATAGCAGTAAATAAAAATATTTATTTATATTATGTTTAGTAGTAGATTAAAAAGAACATTAGAGATATAAATAATAATTATAAATAAAAAAGTTAGAAAAATCAGAAATCGAGAAGTAGTTATGGAGGGATGGCAATGGAACCAACGTCTATGTGTAAACTACCAATTCAATTGCAAGTGAGATGAACACTCTGCCATGGTTTTAGGATGCTCTCTTGAAAATAGCAACAAAAAATGATAAAGATAGAATCCAGAATATTCCAATAATTTGTTCTTGAATTAAAATTCAAATTTAGCCTCACCAGGTACTTGAAAAAATAATTAATTAATTCACCTTGAGTTAATTAGTTGGAGAAATTCAAGTTAGAAGTCTTTGTGAAGTCATACAACAATTATCCTTTAAATTAAGGAGATAAGATTGAGTTATATTTGAGTTATAATTAGTTAGCTTAGTTTACTGAGTTAAGTCTAGTTAAATTAGTTCTAAATTGTTTGAGAAACTAATTGTGAGTTATTAGTCAGTTGATGCATGCATGCACTCAATTAGTGTACTCCAAATAATTGAAGATTCTTTCATCATTAACTCATGCATGTCTATTCTGAGAAAGACCAAGTTCAACTAAATGTCAAGGACAATGTACTATCAATTGCACATTTTCTCCTATAAAGAAAACTAGTGCATGCAAAAGGAATAAGGTTCCTTGAGGATTGCATAGTTTTACACAGTGTGAGATTAGTGTGAGAGATTAGTGTTACACTTGATAACAAGAGGATCAGCCAGGAGAAACTGCACAAGGAAATAAGAGCTTGGAGGGCAGAGAGGAAGGCTTGTGAGAAGCTTTGATTGCCTGTGAGCATCCAGGAGGATGGTACTGAGAACTGACTAGTTGTGAAAGCTAAGGCTTTGTATAATTCCTATGTATTTCCACCTTGTATGATAATACAGATAGTGGATTTTTTCGCTGAGGCTTTCACCTGAGTATTTTCTATGTTTCATGTGCATTTATTCTTCTTCTTATGGTTAGATGTGTTCAGCTCTTATTCAACTCGATCTTTAAGCTTTCGCAAGTTTGATAGTAGAAGTAGATTAGTTTATTTTGCTTTGGTATATTGCCTTATCGGGTTAATCTACAGTGAGATTTTCTACATTGTCTTAGTGTGAGATTTGAAGTGAATTTGCAGGAAGTTCTACATGGTATCAGAGCTGTGAACAATATACTGAGAAGAGATTTCGAAGTTTGAATTTTGGGGTTGCAGGTGAAAATCAAATTTATATCATATTTCAAATTGAGATAGGACATTATGTGACTAATAGCCCATCGAAGAAGTCCAAGAAGGGATCCTCGGAAGGATCGGAAGGTGAGGCACTAGCCTCTCAGTTTGAAATGGACTTTACCCTCATCGCATGCATGGTGTCATCGATGATGGGTTGTGGTTGGTATCTTGATAGTGGAGCCTCATTCCCCGTGGCCGACGATAAAAGTTTATTCAATGCCTTGGAGGAAAAAAACCTCAAGACGCGCATAGAGATGGTGACGACGAAATGTATAGTGTTTCAGGAGTGGGCACGATTACTTTTCAGAGGGAGCTTGGACCTCCTATCACCTTGACAGATGTGAAGTATGTGCCTGGACTACAGAACAACTTGATATCAGTCACGATGTTGAAGGAAAAAGGCTATGATGTTGTCTTCAGTAAAGTACAAGTGTTCCTAAGACACATCACCACGAGACAGGTGAAACAGATCGATTCACGAGTTAAGAATATGTATGCTCTTGAGGTTCAAGATGCACGCAAATTCTTGAGGAGCAACGCAAATGTTAGAGACTTGGTGATTGAGAGGGAGAGTAAATTACCTATCAACTTGTAGTCCCAGAATAAGTCTCAGACAATTCTGGAGAAGCCAGAATTGGAGATGCTAAGAGGAGACCAAGTGGAGGCATCTACCCATGCAAAGACCTCCAGTAGGGGGAAATTTCGAGCCAAGTGGGTAGAGGGATCACATGCAGCCATACCTCTAAGTGTGAGGTGGGGCGATGTGAAGTGATAGTCCCAAGAATGTTGAAATTGGGTAGAGTCCATTTAGAGGTTTTATCTCATGGATCGTACCTTACTACGGGTGTCTAAAGTACATAGTAGCGAGTGGAATCAGTGGGATTGATGCGGTCAGAGATCAAAGTGAAAGAGGCTAGAGCAATCAGATACTAAAGAGCACAAAGAATGATTGACAACAGTGCAGAAAGGTTGAGTCAGCAGAAGCGCAAAGTTTTCAGTGGACAGAGACAATAGCAGTCAGAGACTTTGATGACTGATGCATAATACTAATTTAGGTTGGATGTTTTTTTGTTTCTGAAGTTGCTGGAGCAAAAACACTAGAAAGAAGTGTTGCGTGCAGAACATCCCAAAGGTTCAGGATTGGGATCGAGTTGAATTCCTTTCTTGTTGAGAATGAGTGTTGAAAATAGCAACAAGAAATGATAAAAATAGAATTCAAAATATTCCAATTTTAATTTTTCCTTGAATTCAAATTCGAGTTTAGTCTCACCAGCTACTTGAAAAAATAATTATTTAATTCATCTTGAGTTAATTAGTTGGAGAAATTTAAGTTAGAAGACTTTGTGAAGTCATGCAACAGTTATCCCTTAAATTAAGGAGATAAGATTGAATTATATTTGAATTGTAATTAGTTAGCTTAGTTTATTGAGTTAAGTCCAGTGAAATTAGTTCCAAACTGTTTGAGGAACTAATTGTGAGTTATCAGTCAGTTGTTGCATGTATCCACTCAATTAGTGTACTCCAAATAACTGAAGATTCTCTCATCATTAGCTCATGCATTTCTATTCTGAGAAAGACCCAGTTGAGCTAAATGTCAAGGAAAGTGTACTATTAGTTGCATGTTTTCTCTTATAAAGGAAACTCATGCATGCAGAATGAATAAGGTTCCTTGAGGATTGCACAGTTTTACAAGGTGTGAGATCAGTGTGAGATATTAGTGTTACACTTGGTAACAGGAGGATCACCTAGGAGAAACTGGGCAAGGAAATAGGAGCTTGAAGGGCAGAAAGGAAGGCTTGTGAGAACCTTTGATTGCCTGTGAGCATCCAGGGGGATTGGACTAAGAGCGAACTAGCTGTGAGAGCTAAGGCTTTGTATAATTCCTATGTATTTCAACTTTGTATGATAATACATATAGTGGAGTTTTTAGCTGAGGCTTTCCCCTGAGTATTTTATGTGTTTCCTGTGCATTGATTCTTCTTCTTATGGTTATATGTATTCAAATCTGATTCAACTCGATCTTTAAGCTTCCGCAAGTTTGATAGTAAAAGTAGATTATAGTATTTTGCTTTGGTATATTGCATTATCGAGTTAATCTACAGTCAGATTTTCTACATGGTCTTAGTGTGATATTTGTAGAGAATTTGCAGGAATTTCTACATGCCCAATTTAGACATCTTGTCTATAGTTGTATTGAATTCCTGGTGAATGTGCTGGAAAAGAACTTGTTGGAAGGAGCCCTTGAGATAATCAATATTCGGTAACCAACCTTGTAGATGTGGATGTGATATGGAAGCCAAGCCTTGTACATCCATATTGGGGATGTTAAGAAAGCTAGTAAACCACATTAAGCCCCATAATCCCTTCTAGTATTGTATTTGTGCCAAGGGTGCCAAGGTCTCCAAACCAATGGAAACTGTAATGGTGATTGTAGTCCATGTGGATCTAAACACCACATCCACATCTCCCATAGAAGAAACCTGCAGGGAAAGATAGATTTGGGGAAGATTTTTGATGTAGTACATTCATATGAACTAGATTAGTATGTAAAAGAGGTCCCACCCAAAAAAATAATGTTATTGATAACATTACTATGATTTAGAACTTTGCCTTCAAAAATAATGGAGTTCCTAGCTCTCCACAATTCCCAGAGGATAACAATTGGAATAGCCCTTATCCTTCATGACCTCTTGCTCCACCATATTAAGCATGCTTCTATAATGTCTTGTACATCGTCACTGTAAAATATGATATCCAAGATCTTTTTCCATACCTGTACAACCCATGTGCAATATAAAAAGATATATGTATTATCCTTCTCTACATATTGCAAAAAAAACACATACCCCATCTTAAACTAAATTAACTTGTAGATCTAAAATTGATTAAATCAATAATATTTTTAATTAAAAATTCAATAATTATAACTAACTAAAATACTTCTACTCAAAATATACACATTAAATTATTGAAAATTCAATAGTTATGACTAACAAAAATACTTCTACTCAAGATATACACATTTATACACATTCGGATAATATATTTAAATGATATACACATTTGAATCCAACATATAAAAGTAAATTAAGTATTCTGCATATGTATGCAGGTCGCTGTTTGTATATGATTAAATTTATATGTATCATACTTTTTACCTTTTTTTTGGTTGTGTGGGGATTTCCTGGTACCATTCCGCACTTTGTTTCTCCTGAACATTTTGCTTCATTTACACACTGAAAGCTATTTAAAAAGGAGTCCGGCCATTTACATTGGCATCCTTACCAGAATTCCTTCTTATTTTACCTAAATTTCCATTCGGCGTTTACAAACGGACACCTGGTTGTTTTAACGAAGATAAATTCTTTGTCTGAGTGTGCAAGTGGACACGTGAGTTGTTTTTAATGAGTTAAATTTACAATTATAATCATTTTAAAACGATTCAAGTTGTAAAATTGCTTTAGAATATGTAAATGAAGACAGTAGAAAATTTCCTTTTATAGGGACAAAATAAAATTTCGGACAAGTTGAACAGATTATCGTCAACCACCCATCTTTTTAAATTCTGATATAATACATGGTTAATCGGTATTAAGAAAAACATTTCAGCTTAGTTTCACGAAGTTGAGGAGTTGTTCGGAAAATTATGGAAATTTTGGTTATATTTAGAGAAATTTTGGCCAAGATTTTTGTAAATCTAAGTTATAGTCGTTAAACTTCAAAATTTTAGGTGTTTTAGAGGTTTTGGATAGTGCTGAATCCATTTCCACCATAAAAAAAATTCAAACACTACTCTACAAAAATTTTTGAAAAAAAATTTCCCCATTCCAGCTACTTGCGCCACTATTCACCCTCCATTTCGAAAATTCGCCCGTACAATAAAATGCGTGGAAAAATACGTTGATTCGGATAAGGTATGGTTTCTTTGGTCGAAGATGAGTTTTATAATAAAAAGAATGAAAAGTAGTTTTTTTTTTAATTTATATCTAAAATTTGTAGAAGTTATTTATTAAAAAATAGGAATATTTTTTTTTCTCGGTAAAGCTAGCTAATCTATTATATTATATACAGGTAAACATTACATGCAAAAAGACAGGTCGTCCAGGGCCAACTGTGGCGCCTTGGATAGCTTTGCTTGACAGAGAATTCGCCCTCGCAGGGGCAGCACCTCCAGGATATACCAAAACATGTGACAGAGAGTTGATCTCAGACAATAATGAAACGGCTCGTGCAGGGGCTTCCAACAAAAAACTCATAGTAAACCTAGCCACGACGCATGACAGACAGACACATAATATGAAAAAGAACTGAAAGTATACACACATAGAAATGTAGCATCGTCCAGATACCAGCCGAGACCTCTAACTTATACCAGACCCGAGAGAGAGAAAAGTAAGCCGGAGAGTGTCTTTGGGGGTTAATCTTCAGGTTCTTCCTCAATGATGTAGCTCCAGCCTTGGCCTTCAGGGACGCCTGCCCACATTGCCATAGGATCCTTCGCAGTGGCCGGCAGTTCCTACTCTGGAGGTTGGGGAGGGGCTTGCTGAAGCTCCTTCCTTGAATTTCCCTTTTCAATTGGTGGCTGCAGCACTGGACTTTCCTCACGATTGCCTTCTGGAAGTATCTCAGCCGAATCTGGTTGCTTTCCATTTTCATTCTCCTAAGGAACCTTCGTAAAGAGAACTGAGATATGTGCGTTAATACCTGCACTTTCCTGCGAGCTGCCCAAGGTGAAAACGACTGAGCCGGATGCTGGAAGCAAGGGCTCTCCTCCCCTGGAGCTGCCGACCTCCAAGAACTGACTAGCTGGAATTGGTATGGCTCTCGCCCTCCTGTAGCAGTAGCAGCAGCAGCAGTGATGGTGTACATCCGCTGTAGGGGGGCGTGAAGGTGCACCACGCCCAGGTCCCCTCCGATTCGGCTGTCTTTCACGCAGTCGCGCCATATTTTCCACGTCTCCTTCAACTTGTTCCAGGACCGAGCTTGTGGGCTTGAAGTCACAGTTGTCACTGCCAATTGGGTGCAGTCCCCGAATTGATTCAAGGCAGAGCTCAACTGCCCATAAACTGCGCATAGGATTAGCAAGCAGGAAGGGAACTTCGCCCAAGTGAATGCCTTCACTCTCCGCCTCAATTGCGCTCCCTTTTCCCTCAGAGTTTCGTTCCCACCTGAGGCACTCTCCAGAGTCGAAATGGGTATTTGCAACAGCAGTCGCTGCGTTTTGAAGGAGAAGAGCGCCCACCAAATGAAATTCCTCCAGAGCCTGCTCCACACAGACCTTACATTGCGAATGAGCCTGCAATGATCCGTCATCCTTATGAGTTCTTGCAACATTCCCTCGATAAGAGCTCTCCATAACTGCTCCCTGCAACAACATCTCTTCACCTTGCGTAACACTGAATGCCAAGAGCTCGAGCTGCTGAACCTCATACCTCGGGGGCAGTGGGCATTAACTATACTGCGTTAACACGGGGCGGCACATGCTGGGCATGTGGCGCGTCTCTGGCTGACGTGCTAACACTCGCATCCGGGGATTCAGCATCTCTTTGGATGAGACTTTCACAGTGCTGAGCCTGTTGATTGCTTGGGATGATATCCAAATTACCTGATAGAAGGGTTTGGTTATTTTCTACCCCAATATTGGCTAGGAGATCGGAAATCTTGTTGCCTTCCCTTTTTGTGTGATGAAAGGAGAGGGCTCTGTGATTGCGCAGCTCATGAGCAATGTTACTTAGCCTTGCTTCTAGTCTCCAGCTATCAGCAACTTTCCTGGCTTGAGAGCCATTCTGAATGCACGTGGCCATATGGATGAGAATCTGGGAATCGCCTTCCACTATCAAGGGTTGAAGATTGAGTCTCCTGGCTAGCAAGAGCCCTTGCCAGAGTCCCTCCAGCTCTGCGGAGTTATTGGTGTCCCACCCTATATTACCGAAGTAGATCTGCAGGGGGGTGTCGTCATGGTTTCGAAGAATACCTCCAAATCCTGCTGGTCCAGGACTACCTTTGGAGGCCCCATCAAAGTTGAGTGTGTATGAGTTGGTAGGAGGGGCGGTCCAGCATCTGTTATCCTTGATGTTGCAATTCGCTGGCTGATGCATGGCAAACTCTTGTGGCAGCTGCAGTTGCCAATTGTCGAGAATGTTTTTCTCATTGTCTGTGGTAGGGAGATCCTCTTTTGTCCATGATCGTAGCAGCATCGTTTCTCTGAGATTCCCATGCAGTCTACTCCAGATTACTTCAATGGGAGAGCTCTGGTTGTTAAATATGCGCCTGTTTCTTTCCTTCCAAATGTTCCATAAGACAGTGCTCGGGATGATATTCCATAGGTGATTGAGGATCGCACAATCATAGGGGATTTTCGACCATTGTCGGATGGAATCAATGATGTCGCTATCTCCTTTGCACCTTTTTTGGAATCTAAAGCTAAACCTTTCCCATAGCTAGTTGGCTAGTGAGCAGGTGTCAAGAAGGTGTTGCAAGGTTTCCTCGTTTTGAGAGCAATTGTGACATATCGAAGGGCCTTGAAAGTTGCGTCTACTTAGTTTGTCCCAGGTGAGAATCTTTTTGTGTCCAACCATCCAGAGGAAGTGGGAAATTTTGGGCCATGCTTTGAAGCCCCAAATTTTACTCCAAAGAGGATCCGGCATAGTGGGAAAGTTGCCAATGAGATTGTAGGCCTCGGAAGTGGAGTAGGATCCCTTAGGTTGATAGCCCCATCTGAGAATATCATTGCTGTCCTCGTACCGAATGCTTCTTTTCCTTAACTCTTTCTCAAGATCTGCTACTTCCTGAGTATTAGTATTGCCGATTATTTGATTGCTCTGTCGCCATTTTCTGAACCCATGCTCCGTCTGCTGCATCCAAAATTGATGGACTGTTGCCTGCTGCTGCTTCTACATGTTCGGAACCAGCAATGGAGGAAGAACACTCGAGAGTTTGGGCAATTGGTTCCAGGCGTCAGTCCAGAATCTAGCCATGTGACCATTCCTAATTTCCCAAAAGCTGTGCTGTTGAATGAGCTGGTGATGCTGTTTGGCTGCGTTCCAGATTAACGATCCTTTGTCGGTGGGAGTAAATCTGATGAGCTCTTCTTGGGGCCTGTTGTTGGCATATTTGGCGGTCCATATTTTTGCCCATAGCTTATCTAGATTAGTCATCCATTGCCACCAGATCTTGGCGTTCATGATGGTGTTGTTGTACTCAGGATCTCTGAGTCCAATGCCTCCTTTGTCTTTGGGCATGCAGATAGTGGTCCATTTCACTAGTGCCCACTTGCGATTAGTGGCTGAGCTACCCCATAGAAAGTCATGCTGCAGGTTCCTCAACCTTTTTAATACCCACTTTGGTGCAGCTAGGATAGAAAAAGGATAGAGAGGCATGGCTTGGAGGATAGACTTGATGAGCACTACCCGACTAGCTAGGTTGAGAGAACGGTGAGTCCACAGATTGAGCTTTGAATCGAGTTTCTCTAGAAGATTACGCCATGCGGGCTGCTTTATGGCTGAGGCAGTGAGGGGGGCTCCTAGGTATTTGGAGGGGAGAGAGGCTGAGGGGAAGCCTAAAATGCGGGAAACAACAGATTTAACCGAAGGAGGGGTGTGGAAGAAGAAAATTTGTGACTTGGAGCAGTTGACGTGGGTGCCAGAGGCTTCTGAGAAATCGTTGAGCAGGGTTTTTAAACAGGAGGCTTCCTGTACCGAGGGGTAGCCATAGAGCATGGTGTCATCAACAAATTGCTGATGAGAGGAGGCAGGGGAGTTGTGGACAGAGATTCCTTTTAGCTGCTGAGAATGGAGGGCATGCTTGATGAGACTACCTAGACCTTCAGCCATAAGAACAAAGAGGAAAGGGGAAAGGGGGTCCCCTTGTCTTATGCCTCAAGAGGGCTTGAAAGGGCAGGAGGGGATACCATTAACAAGGATGGAGAAGTTGGTGGAGGTGATAAGGCTCATGATCCAACGAACCCACATGGAGCAAAAACCAAAAGATTTCAACATGTGTTGTATATAAGACCAACTAAGCTTATCGAAAGCTTTAGAGAGATCCAATTTGAGTAACATACCTGCTTGTTTGGATTGTTTGAGCGAGTGAATGATCTGGTGCGTGCGGAGAATGTCATCCATTATCTGTCTGCCTTCTACATATCCCGACTGCTCCGGAGAGATGAGCAAAGGTAGTAGAGGTTTTAACCTATTGGCAATGACTTTGGATATGACTTTATAGATGACATTACAGAGAGCTATAGGCCTGAATTTGTCAGGAGTATTGGAGTTCTCCTCTTTGGGGATGAGAGTAATGAAGGTGGAGTTGAGGGAGGGGAGAAGCTAGCGCAGAGCCCTGGATTCCTCTACAATCTGCCAAACCTCCAGCTTAATCATATCCCAGAAAGCATGAAAAAACGTGGTTGTGAAACCATCTGGGCTAGGGGCCTTACCTTCTTTGAGTTGTGCCATTGCCTCATCTACTTCCTGGAGAAGTATAGGGCGCATGAGTAGCTCGTTGTGTTCCGCTGTGACAAATTTAGGTATATTGCTGGTTATCTTTCCAATCGCCTGTTGCCGATCCACTGCTTGTTCTTGGTGTACTTGCCGGAAATGATTGAGGAGTATCTCTTCGATTTCCTCATGCTTCTCGACTTTTTCCCCCTCTTGGTTCTGAATGAATGGAATATTATTATGCATCCTTCTCTGCACCGTAGTTCTGTGGAAGAACTTTGTGTTGCGCTCCCCTTCCTTTAGCCACCTGACCCTTGACTTTTGCCTCCAATAAATTTCCTCCTGCTTTCTCCTTTCTTCAAGCTGATTGTGAATGTGTCGTTCCTGATCCAGGGTTGCCTCCGTGTGCCCTTCATTAATTATTTTCTGTTGGAGATCCCCCAATTCCTGACTTAGCTCCTGTTGCGCTTTAAATATATTTCCAAAGGTCTCCCTATTCCATCTTTTTAGGTGACTTTTTAGATATCGCAACTTCTGTTGAAGCTGATACATTTTTGATCCCTCTAGTGGGATGAAAGAGGCCCATATGGTTCTGACGAAGTCCTTGAAAGTGGGGTGTGTGAGCCAAAACCCCTCAAAACGGAAGGGTCTTTTGGTCCGATCCCCTGGTCTCTGCCATTGCAGAGCGATCGACCAGTGATCCGAACAAGTATGAGCCAGTATTGCCGCCGAAAGATCACCTCCAAGATGCACCGCATTATCCGAGATCAGAAAGCGATCCAGTTTAGAGGCGATCTGATACTTGCCAATTCTGCGATTACTCCAGGTGTAGGTGCCATTACAGAACGACATATCTATGAGAGAGGTATTTTGGATGAAGTCCTTGAAGCGATCAACTTCTGGTTCCAATCTGGTTCTCCCTCCTATCTTATCCTTTATTTTGGTTATCATGTTGAAGTCCCCTGCCACGATCCAAAGTGGATGTCGCCTATTTATGCTCAGCGCTTCTATGGTGTCAAGGAGCGCGATTTTACTTCCTGTCTCTTGCGGAAAATAGACGTTGGATAGGTTACCATGAATGTTGGTACCTAGAATATGAAAGGCCGCCTGTATGAGGTGATGGGATGCATGAAAATCTGTGAGAATTACAGCTTGGGTATTCCATGCTATAGCAAGCCCACCTGAGGCTCTCGAGGCATCTACAGCAACAGATCAGCACCCTGGCCAAGCTTGTGAGAGTATGCAACCTAGCGTAGCACTATTGCATTTAGTTTCCTGGAGGAAACACATCTGCGGTTTTTCCATCTTGATCATGTTTTTTAACATCCTGAGTTTTCCAGGGCTATTGAGCCCTCTTAAGTTCCAGGATACAAGCTTCATGGTTCAACTAGTTTGGGAGGGACTGTAGTACTTCGTCAACTTCGCATATCTGCCTGAGTCCACCAGGATTTTCCCAATCTCTATTGTTCTCTGGAGATCTGTTTTCCTCCCTCTTTTTTTTGGTATCCTTTGGACGCAGGTTGCCGTCCCAAGTACTACCCGGTTGTATACCTAGTTGGTGTTGGTGGTAGGCTCTGGAGATGACCACTTCCAACTTTTCTAGTTCGATCTCAGAGATGGATTCATATGCTTTTTTTTTGCAAGCTAGTTCTAGTTCTATAATGTCCAGACCGTGTAGATCCATGCTTTCTGGCTCTTCCTCCATTTTCTGCACTTGACTGCTTTCCTCTTGATTAGTCTCTGAGTCCCGTGGGAGGTCTGCCTTACCATCCACCTCCATTTCCTTTGGATTCTCCGCAGTGCCTTTCGAATTCCTGCTAAGGATGGTCGGGATGATGATGGGAGGCTGAGATTTGGGAGGGGG
This sequence comes from Pinus taeda, assembly GCA_000404065.3. NCBI lineage: Eukaryota > Viridiplantae > Streptophyta > Pinopsida > Pinales > Pinaceae > Pinus > Pinus taeda. The sequence continues at coordinate 17,661 of APFE030421088.1, forward strand.
ATCAGATGGAGGGGGATGGGTGGAAGAGGAAGGGCGAGCATGTATATTCTCAGGGTCTAGGGGCTGGTCATCTGAATAGTCGCCTAGAATGTCGAAGCTGTTCTTAGATGCATGTTTTTGGGGTTTGTTGGGCTGGGGTTTGGACCCATTCTTGTTAAAATTTATGTTTTCCCACCCCAGTTTTCAGTTTCTCCTTATTTCTCCCATGTAGTTAAATGCCCTTTCCCATAACCATACATTCAACAAGCTGGAAA
>APFE030421090.1:0-82740 GCA_000404065.3 Pinus taeda
GCTTCTTGGTTGCTTTCATTTTTCTTGCTAACCTCAATGCCTTCTCTAATGAATCAGGTTCCCAAAGGCGAACATCATGTTGGATAATATCCTTTAAAGTCCCTATGAACACATCAATCCTATGCTCCTCTGGAATATCTTTTACCCTTATGTTCAATTTTTGGAACTCCTCAATGTGCTCCATTATTGAACCCTTTTGTTTGAGACTTATCAATTGGCTAAAAAAAGTGTTGCTTTTTGTATCCTCATAATGTGCTGTCATTTCTTCCATAAAAATTGCCCAAGTGATAATTTGTTTACGAGAGCAAAACCATTGATACCATACAAATTGATTTGGTTCCAAATATAAAGTTGCAATGTGTACCTTTTGTGTGTTTTGCACATTATTGAGATCAAAAAATTGCTCCATCTATAGTATCCATGTTGCAGGATCCTTGCCATCAAACCTCCTCATATTGATTTTTGGGATATGGTGGGTCTTCGATCCAAAATTAGAGTCTATGAAATCATGATTAACATTTCCTTTATTCTCATCGTGATTTTCCTTTACTACCTTTTCACCATTAGTGACCATTTCTTGTAGCAACTTATTCAAATTTATCTTCAATTCTTCCATTTTATCATCCATGCTATCCATTTTAGCGTCCATGCCATTCATCTTAGCTTCCATGCCATCCATCTTAGCTTCTACACTTTTCTTTAAACAATCCATCTTAGCTTCTACGCCTTTCTTTAAACCATCCATCTTAGCTTCTACATCTTTCTTTAAACCATCCATCTTAGATTCTGTTACTTTTTGTGCAAGTGACATTTGTTGTACTTGGTCTCGTAATTTTGATATATCATGTTGCATTTCTTCCTCTTCTCCATGAGTCATGCTAGAACTTTCAGGTTGCTTACTAGGTGTTTGCATTTTCTTTCCTCGGGGCATCAATTACCGATAATAATGCTTTACTATGCCCTCTGAATTCCTTCAAACTAATTTTTCAAACCAAGCTTATGCAAAAATTTAAAAAAACTACACACATTTTTTCACTTTGTAGGAGCTCGATATTGAATCTGATGTATCTCTGTAATTTCGAATCATCAAGTTCTAAAATTGAGGCCTGCAGTAGCCCTCTGTGTCCTCTTTCCAATGCCACCAGCGTTATCGAATTTAGATTCTCCAAGGCAGAGTTATGCACAATCTCCGAAGATGACCTAATTATAGACCTTTCTAGAAGAGTGAACTTGTATGAAGTGTCATGTGTCACTGTTTTGACCTTAGTATCTAAAAAATATATACAGGAAACCACAGTCCGTCCTCTTTCTGTAAATTCTTACAAAATTTCAATTTGATGCTCGAAACAAAATTTATGGCGATTTTCCCAAGGTCACCTGTTTGGAATGTAATTCAGGAGTATGCAAAAAGGCCAACTTCCTCAGATAATATATCCACAAATATAGTACAAAAAGCTCTGAAATTTGGATCCAATATTTAGTGCGATTTCTTCTCAAATGGGTTTTTGCTTCGCTTCTGAAATGTCGCAAAAAAAAAGTTATAGCAAAAATGCCACGATGACCTATTTGGAGCAGCGAAACCCTAGTATCCAAAGCTTTGATACCAAATGTTATGAAACTAGCTCACAAAAAGATAGAAAAGATAGTTGAACGCCTTAGAATTCAGCCTCTTCGAGGGGGCAACCTTCTTTACATTACACAAATGAACAATTCTTGGATGATTCAAATGACAAAACCTCCTTTCTATATATACCAGTTTATGGGGTCTCAATATAACCAAACCGACCTAACAATAATAATATAAAGGCACAAAAATAACAATAGAGGGATTTTATGGGGCACAGTAATAACAATATGGGGACAATAGGGGGCACAACAATATTAATAAGAGATACAACTACAATAGTAATGGGGGCATCACTAGTATTATAGGAACCTAACACCAAATCTTTCAAACATTCATCCTAGAAGAGTCTCATACTCCTACAGACATTCCTCCATACTCTAACACCATTTTTTCTGAAAGGGCTAGACAAATTGCAACCATGATGTCTTGTATGCTAGGGTATACCTATAATGAATTTTTAGATGAGCCTATACTTGATTTCCTCTCTATTTTTTGCCCAGGCAAGCCTCCAGCAACAATTTTCAATTTTGCCTAGTTCTTGGCATATAGAATCCATGATCAATTGATCAGACTACCAAATGAAAGAGTATTCAAATACTCTTCAGTATTGTTCCACATGTTCCTGTATTTCTAGTCAGACAAGTTTCCAATCATCATCCAAAAGTTGGACACTAAGGGCCATCCAAGATCTATCATTTTTTGGACACCCTTAATCCAAAAATATTCCACTATTTTCAGTTATAAAGAGTTCATTGATTCCTTTGTTCATCCAGTTGTACACATGCTAACCAGTAGCAATCAACCCAGAATCAATGATGAGATAAAAAGAGTTTTGCAATTGTCCAAAAATAGTAGAGTAGGAGACTGGTATCTGTACTATGACCACACTGAAATCAGGATATATGGATGTCAACTTGCTCCTTATAAGCTGCCTAAATACCTGCCCATGAGGATATTTGCATTAGAGTATTTCAAGCAGATCATAAACTCAGATGAGGTCAATTTTCTGTCAGCTAGGAAGAAAACCCAGTTCAAGTTCAAAAACAAACTGGGCCCTTTTATTTGTAATAATAGGGAAGATGGACAAGAAGCAGAGAAAATTTTACAACAAATGAAGTTCAGTAGCAGTTTCATGTGGCAGTATGACCCTAATGGAGTCATAAACAAATTAAGGCTCAAGTTCAAATTAGGCCCTTTTATGCATGATTTCTTGACATATATTGAAAGATATGCCAACCAGTCAGAGTGGTTGGAAAATACCTTAATAGATGTGGAAAAGCAAATAGATACTAGTTCCTTTCCGTGGGTTCCAACCCTACAGGAACATATGGGTATTAGTCCCATTTTACATGTAGAAATTTTGAATAATTTAACACATATTCAACAGAGATTATCCTGATCATGTACTATTGCGGAAAACATACACAATACATAAGCTCCTCTACGTTGATCATCAATATAGCAGCATCAATAACAATAAAACATCAAGAGCATTCACACATTAACACAGTATGTATCCCGGGGAAAGCATCTCGCTAAAAACCCCAACTATCTGTATATTAATGATTGAGTCATGTAACATTACACAGCATAATACTTCTCACAAGTATCTCCACCTCTGTTACACACAATACAGCTCAGATCTGAATCAATCACTGGCTCAAATCTCTTCCGCTGCTTGCCTGCCTCTGTTGCTCAATACCTGCACAAGAACCGGTGATAATTCCAAGGCAGCCACGTATTTCCTTGGCTAAATCACGTGAGAACAAGATACAATATGGGCAAACTCATTGGCATACTCAATCCCCTGATTTGTGCAAGATCTGGTGCACAACTATAGTCACAACTGATAGCAATCTGATTCTCTAACACCTGTCCCTGCTGAACTGAACATGGACTGACATGCAACTGAGTTAACTGATGTATTCATTAGTTGTATTATGAGTTAATAACTTGTGAATTAATTAATAACTAATTCACCCAACTCTTCTCTAGTCTATTTGCCAGTTAGACTAAATACAACCAGTTTAACAAAGCTAAACTGAACACAACTCCATCAACTGCACCTCCAGTCCATTAAACTCAACTCACTTGAGTTCTAACTGAAGTCCTGCATGCAAATATTAGTCATCCCATAGGTAACCACGTATTTCCTTCTGGGATCTGCATGTACCACATCCGTAGCTCATCCTGAAGTGCTCCAAAAGAATAAGACAAAGTTTATAGTCTAAATATTATTATGAGCTAATAATATTTGACTGTTCTATATTTAGACTGAGCAGTCACTCCGCTGTGGTGTCACTCCGCTGTGGTCTAAAAATAGAAGTCCATCTATTTTTTCCAACTTGATCATTCATCCATAAACAGCAACCTGCAATCCATAGACATGATCCATATGTCTAAAAATAGACATAGTCTAAAAATAGACTTGCGCCAAAAATAGCCTGCGGGCCCACTTAGTGAAGGCGACTCTTTTCACTAAGCTCCATCATCTTGTTGCAATCTCAACATTACAGACTCCAGCCACGCAGGACAGGAATGTAAAAAGAACCAGGGAAGAAGGCTTTAGCTCTGAAATGGATACTACAGATGACAGGTTTGAAATCATGTACAGGAAGAAGCCCAAGCTTAATCCTATAAATGAGAAAGAAGAGACCATTGAGACAGTTGAAATAATTGATACTGACACAGTGGTTGAAAAGAGTAAAGCTCCAACATTTTTAGAAGAAACTCGTCAACCTTCCACCTCAATTACTCAAATTATTGAAAAACAACTTAGTATTGAAGTCTCTTCATCCAGTAAACTAGTGGATAAAGAGAAAGATATAAAAGAGAAGTACAAAGAAACCAAGTTGAGGAATGAGGCATTGAAGGCTAAAACATATGCCTAGTGCTTCAAACAAACACCTGGCAATCAGAATAGATTAATGTCAGCCTTTGACATTAAAACCGGTAAAATGCAAATGACCTTTTTGTAGCCTACAGTCCAACAGCCTAGATTGTCAGCAGACTACAAGAAGATAGAGTTTGAAATTTTGGCCAAGGATGTTCACCCTATTGATCAAATTGAATTCCATAAGCAGGAAGGTGAAATGATATACTCAACAATAACCAACAAGGCCATGAGTGTTCAGAAGCTTCAAAAATATCTAGACAACATCACAGCACGGTTTAAGCTAGAGAAAGCATCATCACAGGCAAAATATAACAGAATCAAGTCATTAGAAGACTTAGTAATTGAAATTGGATATAATCCAAATGTTATCAAGGTTGAAGAAAAACTAATAAAGAATAAAAATGAAGGTGTTGATGCTTTGAAGAAATAACTGAAGTTGCCTCCTTCTGAACATCCACAGACCAAGGAGGTCCTAGAAAGCCAAACCCAAAAAGATGAGATGATGGACCTCATTCTCCAGCTAATTGCTCAATTAAAAGAAATGGAGAAGGAATTGGATGAGTTAATACAAATGAAACAAGCCAACCTTGAGACAACCATTGCCACTGCTATTCCTACAATTACTACAATAGTTCCTTCAACTTTGGCAGCTTCATTGGCCCCAACAGCTCCACCAGCTACAACACTACCCCTTGCATCAGCAACAAGTTCAACAACAAAAGCAGCTCATCCAAGTGGTGAAGCAAGTAAAGTGGTCAAAGCCATGGAGGACATGTCCATTCAGACCACCGAAATAAATAGACTTAAAGAACATATAAGAAGTATAGAGGATGAGAAGAAACTGGCTCAAATTATGCATAGAGTTGAAATACAGAAGTCAAACAGATTGACTGAGAGGATAAAGAACTTAGAAAAGGAATTAACATTGAAGGAGCCACTTGCCCAAGCAAAAGAGTAGCTTTGGGCCAATATCATTGACTGTGTCAATGATATTTGGCCATCTATACAAGTTATCTTTGAACAAAATGATTTAGTCAAAGAGGCTAATGAAGCAATTCAAAGGGTCAAGGACGAACTTGGAAATATGTGATAAGAAGCCTCACGAATAATCCAATTCCTTAACTCTAAGAATACATATGAATTGCAGGAACTTGACATAGCTGACAGGACTGGCACTATACTAGAGGTGAAGAAAGTAATCACCAAGAGGAACTTGATGATGCAGCTTGAGGACAAATGCCAAACCATGGAGCTAGCTATAGGCAGGTTCATGGTCAAATTTGATGCTTTGAGGCAGAAAGGTATGCCAAAACCATTGGTAATAAATGACAGGTTAATGCCACATGAAGACTATAACAAGAAAATCAGAGAAGTGGCAAGGGCGCAAGTCAATAGTTCCTCTATGAAAGGGATGCCTATAGGAAAGGTCCTTTACCAGACTTTTGAGAACCTCTTTTACCTCCAACATGAGGTAAAACATCTTTTTGTAAAGAAGCCCACCTTTGCAAAATACACAGAACCTGATGAAGTCTATAGAAGAATGGTAAATATTAAATTACCAGATATAGAGACTTGGGAAAAATTAAATGATTTACTGTGAAAATGCAAGGTAAACAGTGGATACAGAGCAATGAAAGAAAAGCAGCAGGTCAGCTAAGTCAAATAGTATCAGATGAAAGAGTATTAGTCAAAAAGGAAAAGTAAAAGGACAGCCAGCATAAAGCAACAGCAAAGGAGTAAAAGCAGCAAAAGCTCTAACAGCAGAGCCAAATAAACATGGACAGCTTGCAACAGTTACATATCTGTTTCTATCTTCTTGCATGAAGATTTTTCTTTTTCCTTGAATAATTCCTAAAAACAAGTTTGGGATATTTTGTAATAGGTTTTTGTATAAAAACTTCATATTTCGAAGCATAGAGGGTGGATTGCTTAACATTTCAATAGTCGTATTAATATAAAACCTAAGGGTTCATTGTACCATTTTTTCAAGTCAACAGATTGGACTGAGTAATAAAGGCATTGCATTTCAGGATTCATGTGTTGGGCCACTTCAGTGAAGTATTTTTTGTTTGCCAAATTGTTATCTTCTTAAGTGTTTCACATACTTGCATGTTATCTAAATTGAATGAAATAACTGGAATATTATTACATAATTTGTTTAAGTGCACTCTGTCTTGAACAATTATTCATTTTAATGTTTTCTTCTGATATCCAGAGTAGGGAATCCTTCATTTCTCCCTAGTTTCGATTGAAATCTATCATTTCCCTCATTATTCGGTTTGAGGAATCCTTAACTGCTCCTTGACCCCAATTGAAAACCACTTCACCATCCAGCCTAAAAGATCTGAAATTACTCAGCTACCTTGCCCTGTGAACACTATCTTTAGAACTTGATTCAGTGTTGTTTTCTTGACACTTGACCACATAGCCCAATGGTAAAGGACATCCTTTTATCCATCTAAGTCAGTGATTCCACCACCAAATCAGAATCAAAACCCAATCAAAGTATAAATAACTAGCTTAAAATCAATTAACTCAACAAAGTTAATCATAAAGAGAGAGCCCTCTCTAAGTATTAGGAAGGCTAGATCCTAATCTCAAAAGTATGTTTATGTTTGTGGTTACCTCTAATATTTCTTTTGACACAAGATAACAACTATAGGGAAATTTTAGAGTGATAACAGGAGTCACTTGAAGGATAATCCTAAAATTGACCATGTTGAGGAACCTTCAAGGGGAATGAGTTTTGTTACTCTTTCCTTGCGTGTACGTTTGGTATGTGATTGTCCCCCAAAGTTAAGTTGTTATATGTGGTAACCTTTGAGACCATTATCTTAGGGCTTTTACCCAGGGTGATGGCGAGGGGGAAGTCCATGTTGTACCTATAGTAGATGTTGATTAGACTCACTTTGACCTTTTTGGAGGGAATTCTTCACTCGAGATGGCATAATTGAAGTTACTTGCACCAGATCATAGCAATTAAGCAAGTTATCAGCATAACTGATTCCACTTACTATATCTCTATTCACTTTTCACATTGATCCCTATGACGTTGGGCTTCATCACCAACTAGTGATTTCATTGTGAAAAGGTTGTTTGCATGGTTTGATTCCTTAGATTTATTAGTGCATATTATTTGTTTTGTTTTGTTTTGTTTTGTTTTGTTTTTAGAATTTAGGTGTGGATTATATTTGAATTATTAATATTGTTTAAATTTTTAATAAATTTATTTAATTGAATCTAATGGCAACAATTTCGAAATTTACTAATCAATGAACCCATTTTAACGGGAATCCTAGTCCTTTTCCTTGCTTTGGAAATGTTGGTCCTCCTTATATGGCTACGTTGTCACTTCCTAGATTCACGATAGTTTTACTAGTGTGGTTGTTTGCAAATTCTTTAGTCCCAAATGTTGAAATGTGCAACAAGAAATGCTAAAAATAGAAGATGCTAAAAATAGCACTGCTATAAATAGTCGGGCTATAAATAGCAGTTCATCCATTGGAGATCTTAGCTACGATGGGTGAAAAGTGAAAGTGTTAAAAATAGCATTCAGGATCCCTTCTTATTTTAGTTAGTCCCTGGACTAAACATAGGAAGTAAAATTCGAATTTGATATTAATAGCAGTTTGTAAATTGATTAATTAATTCATCTTGACTTAATTAGTTAAGGAATTATGAACTTGAAGTCTATGTGAGGACATGCAACAGTTTCTCCTTTGATTGAGGGATTTATCCATCAATTAAAGAGATAAGAGTGAGTTGTAATATTAAGTTGTAATTAGTTGGCTCATTTAACTTAGTCAAGTCCAGTTAGATTAATTTAACAGTTTGTTAAATTAATGAGAGTTCAGTTAGTTAATGCTTACATGCATGTAACTACTGTATTTCAGATAACTGAAGATTCACTCATGGATAACTCATGCATGTCACTTTAGTCAGAGCCCCAGTTGAGATTAGATGGAGGGACAATATACTATCAGTTGCTAGGATATTCCTTGGTGAATATTCCTTGCATGCAGAAGGAATATTATTCCTCAAGGATTGCACAGTTGGACTTGAGGTTACAATGAGTATGATGAGGCCAATTCACACATGTGATATCATTGGACCCCAATCAAAACTGCGCAAGGAAATAGGAGGCTTGGAGGGCTTGAGGAAGATATATTCTATGTCTATTGAGTCTGTGAGCTGTATTGTTTGATTGCAGAGAGAGCATGATAGCTTGAGAGCTTATTCTTTTTGTAATTTGAACAAGATTTCCACTTGTATGATAATATAGAGTTGGGGTTTTAGGCTGGTGCTTTCTCTAGTGATATATCTTTTGTGTTATGGTTTATTACTTCTCATTCTCAGTTATATTTGTTCATGCTTGATGTTGCTCATGTTGGATTAAGCTTCCGCTCAATTGTTTGTAGAAGTAGATCAAGTGTTTTGCTTTAGTACATTGCATTGCCAGGTGATCTACAGTGGGAAAATCTACATGGTATCAAAGCAAAGGTGATCAAGGAAGAATGGTATACAAGCAGAAGAAGTTCAAAGTTTGGTTTCTAAATATTGAATTGAGTTCTTATCACATCAATTTCACCGATGGCATTCAGTGGTTTGAGACTCGAATATGCCCTTGATGGTAGTTCAAATTATATACCCTAGAAGAATCGCATGGAGGCAGTATTAGAAGATAACGATCTAAAGGACTTCATTGATCAAGAAGTCCAGAAGTCAACTGATGCTACTCAATTGGTGGAATGGAAAAAGTGTGTGGCTAAAGCTAGGAGAATCATCCTGGAGGGAGTTCAAGATCACATTGTCTCGAGCCTCCATGGGAAGGAGACTCTGTTTTCGATGTGGAAAACATTGAAAGATCTTTATCAGAATAGCAGTGATCAGAGGAAGCTAGTGCTGAAAGATAAACTTCGAAAGATCACGTGTGAAAAGGGTGACACAATCTCTACATTCGTGAATAAGCTCACCACCTGCAGGGATGAGCTTGGAAGCGTAGGGATCGTGACTATTGATGATGACATGGTGAGTCTTGCACTCCTTGGTCTTCCTAAGAGTTGGCATAGTTACCGAGACTCGGTTAATGGAAGAGAGAAACTACCAGATTGGGAACGACTTTGGTCGAATCTAATGCAGGAGGAGATAAGGCGAAGCACCCAGGATGGATCTTCATCAAAACAAGATGATGAAGAAAATCTAGCTTTAGCGAGTAAAGCTAAGAAAGGGAAAGGGAAGGCGTCCCAATCCAAATCTTCTCGTGGTGGGAAGAAGGTTGACAAATCGAAAGTGTGATGCTTTCACTGTCATGAAGTGGGCCATTATGCTATGAATTGTCCACAGAAGAAATCCAAGAAAGGTTCCTCAAAGGGATCTGATGGTGATGCACTAGCTTCACAGTTTGAGTTGGATTTCTCACTAATCACATGCATGATTTCATCCATGGTGGCATGTTATTGGTACCTGGACAGTGGAGCTTCTTTCCACATGTCGGGTGACAAGAATATTTTCAGTACATTAGAGGAGAAGGATCTCCAAATGCTGATCGAGATGGGCGATGATGGAAAGTACTATGTCTCAGGAGAAGGCACAATTGTGTTTCAGAGGGAACATGGTGCTCCTCTCACCCTATCTATTGTTAAGTATGTACCAGGTTTTAAAAAGAATCTTGTGTCTATTACTATGCTAGAATATAAAGGCCATGATGTAGTCTTTAGTAAAGGAAAGGTTTTCCTGAGGCATATCGGCACCGGACAGACCAAGCGAATAGGGATTCGAGTAAAGAATCTCTACAAGCTGGAGGTAGATGACTGTGCTGCACTGAGTTCCAAAGCAAAGGTGGTGCAAACCCAAGATGTTGGCGAGCTGTGGCATAGGAGACTAGGCCACTTGCATCATGGGGCCTTGAAGATCATGCAGAAAATTTCTACCGGCTTACCCAAGGGAAAACTGGAGCAAACAGATACATGCAAAGGATGCACCTTGGGTAAGTATGCAAAAGCTTCCTTTCAGGATTGGGATAGTAGAGCTGGAGCAATCCTGGAGTGAGTTCACTCAAATGTATGTGGACCATTCTCTACAGCGTCCACCGCTAAGCAAAGGTACTATGTTATTTTTATTAATGATTTTTCTCGTAGACGCTGGATCTACTTTATGCAAAAGAAGGATTAGACCTTCTTGAGGTTTTGTGAGTTTAAAGCCTTGGCAGAGAAAGAAACAGGAAATAAAGTAAAAGCCTTGCATAGCGACAATGGTGGAGAGTATGTTTCCCAGTAGTTTAAAGACTTCTGTGCAATAGAACGAATTAAACAGGAACTTACGGCACCTCATAACCCACAACAGAATGGGGTGGCTGAAAGGAAGAACAGATCTATTGTGGGAGAAGCTCGAGAGATGTTGCATGACCAAAGCCTACCACTTCATCTATGGGCTAAGGCATGCAATATAGGAGTGTACCTTCAGAACGTAAATCCTCATCATATTTTGGGGATGAAGACACCTATGGAGGCTTTTTTGGGGAAGCGACCAGATGTGAGTTACTTCTACATCTTTGGATCACCAATTTTCTGTCATGTGACCAAAGATGCTCGGAAGAAGCTAGACCCAACAACTGAGTTGGGGATACTTGTGGGGTAGACAGATACACCCCACAACTATCGTGTGTTTCTACCTGCCAGTCAAAGGACCGTAGTGCGCAGGGATTTGAAGTTCGATGAGCAAAGAGCCATGCGAGTGTCACTTGAGAGGGAGCTCAAGTTGCATGGTGATGAGGAACTTTTAGTTCCAAAGGAAGAGGAGCCTCCTAATGATGTGGATTAGTGACATGCAGAGGATCTAGTAGTGGAGACCACCACTCATGGAGAGTCTTCTAGAGACGGACGGAAACGCTTGCAGGAAGCTGACAGATTGATGCTAGATGTGAGAGAGAATGTGGGGCAGCCATCCTCTCAGTGCAGACAGAGGAGATCTCCAAAGAGATACACTGGCTACATGGCCCTAGTTGGGGAGTGTGTAGCGACCAAACCTTCTTCTTTTCAGGAGGCAGTGCAGCAACCAGTCTAGGTTGATGCAACGGTAGAAGAGTATGATTCTATCATATGAAACAGTGTGTGGGATGTTGTCCCTAGACCTGGGGACAAGTCAGTGGTTAGTTCTTGATGGCTTTACAAGGTAAAGTAGGCAGCTGATGGCAGTGTTGAGAAACACAAGGCAAGGTTTGTTGCCCGAGGTTTCTCATAGGTTGAGGGGATCGATTATGATGAGACCTTTGCTCCCGTAGTAAGGTACTCATCTATGAGATCGATGCTAGCTCTGTCAGCTCAGATAGGTTGGAAGATCCATCAGATGGATGTGAAGACGGTGTTCCTCAATGGGAAGATTGAGGAAGAGGTATACATTGAGAAGCCCAAAGGATTTGATACCTTCGATCATGAGTCGCATGTTTGCCGGCTCAAGCGAGCACTGTTGGGCTAAAGCAAGCACCTCGTGCTTGGTATACCAGGATCGACAACTATTTCACCGGGTTGGGCTTCACCAAGAGTGAAGCAGATGCAAACCTTTACCACATCATGGTAGAAGGTAAGCCATTGATTATTGTACTTTATGTCGATGATCTGATTTTGATAAGTGATGATCAGTTGAAGGACATGGGCCTCATGCACTACTTTCTAGGCATGGAAGTGTGGTAGAAAGATGGGGAAGTATTTGTGTCTCAAGGCAAGTATTCCAATGAGATACTCAAGTGCTTTCACATGGAGAAGTGCAAACCCATGCAGACTCCTCTAGCTGGGAACTCGAGGAAGGAGGATGCTACTTCAGGTGAGGTAGTAGCTACTACTGTTTATCGGTAGCTGGTGGGTTCACTTATGTATTTGGTAAACACACGACCAGACTTATGCTTTGCGTTGAACCAGCTGAGTCAAGCTATGGTTAAACCTACCAAGATGTTTTGGAAGGCAGCTAAGCATGTGCTGAGATATCTCAGAGGCACTACACAGTACGAATAATGGTACATATGGACAGAGGGAGTGAAGCTGCAAGGCTTCACAGATGCAGATTGGATTGGTAGTCTGTCAGACTGGAAGAGCACTTCTGTAGGAATCTTCAACCTTGGTTTAGCTGCACTTTCTTGGTATAGTAGGAAACAGAGATCAGTTGCACTTAGCTCAGTAGAGGTTGAATACATGGCTGCCAGTCAGGCAGCATGCGAGGCCATTTAGATGTGGAAGATTCTAGTGGGATGTTTGGTCAGATGATGGATCCTACGGTGATATACTGTGATAATCAGAGTTGCATAAAACTCTATGAGAATCCAGTGTTTCATGACAAGTCCAACCATATAGATATCTGTTACCATCATCTATGGGACTATGTGGTCAAGAGGATCATGATGTTGCAGTATGTTTCGATCGAGGAGTAGGAGATGCATATATTTTGACTAAGGCATTGTCAAAATGCAAGTTCGAGTTCCATAGAGACAGGATCGGGATTATTGATTATCCCTTTCTTGTTGAGAGGGAGTGTTGAAATGTGCAACAAGAAATGTTAAAATTAGAATATGCTAAAAATATCACTGCTATAAATAGTAGTTCAACAATTGGAGATCTTAGCTACAATGGGTGAAAGTGAAAGTGCTAAAAATAGCTTTTTCTAAAAATAGCATTTCGGGATCCCTTCTTACTTTAGTCAGTCCCTGGACTAAACATAGGAAGTAAAATTCAAATTTGATATTAACAGTAGTTTGTAAATTGATTAATTAATTCATCTTGAGTTAATTGGTTAAGACATTATGAACCTAAAGTCTATGTGAGGACATGCAATAGTTTCTCCTTTGATTGAGGGATTTATCCATCAGTTAAAGAGATAAGAGTGAGTTGTAATATTGAGTTGTAATTAGTTGGCTCAATTAACTGAGTCAAGTCCAGTTAGATTAATTTAACAGTTTGTTAAATTAATGAGAGTTCAGTTAGTTAATGCTTGCATGCATGTAACTACTGTATTTCAGATAACTGAAGTTTCACTCATGGATAACTCATGCATGTCAGTTCAGTCAGAGACCCAGTTGAGATCAGATGGAGGGACAATGTGCTATCAGTTGCTAAGATATTCCTTGGTGAATATTCCTTTCATGCAGAAGGAATATTATTCCTTAAGGATTGCGTAGTTGGACTTGAGGTTATAGTGAGTGTGATGAGGCCAATTCACAAATGTGATATCATTGGACCCAAATCAAAACTGTGCAAGGAAATAGGAGGCTTAGAGGGCTTGAGGACAATATATTCTATGTCTATTGAGTCTGTGAGCTGTATTGTTTGATTGCAGAGAGAGCAGGATAACTTGAGAGTTGATTCTTTTTGTAACTTGAACAAGATTTCCACTTGTATGATAATACAGAGTTGGGGTTTTAGGCTGGTGCTTTCCCTAGTGATATATCTTCTGTGTCATGGTTGATTACTTCTCATTCTCAGCTATATCTTTTCATGCTTGATGTTGCTCATGTTCAATTAAGCTTCCGCTCAATTGTTTGTAGAAGTAGATCAAGTGTTTTGCTTTAGTACATTGCGTTGCCAGGTGATCTACAGTGGGAACATCTACACCAAATACCCAAACTATTCCACCTCAACCAAGTTCTCCATCTCAACAAGACCAACCATTTGTTGACCCTTTACCTTTTTCACCCAAAATGTCTTCCTCCCTTTCTTCTTCTTTGCTTAGTAAAATCCTTGATGCTAGTAACTAGGTGACTAAGAAGAAGAAGAAATGGAAGAAAAAGGAGAGGAAGCAAGGTAAGACAAAATTCAACCAACCAATCATTGCTTCGAGTATGGAAAATGTTGAGGAACCATCGAAAATACATCACAAACCCAAATTCCCATGCAATCTTTGTAAGGGTGACCACCTTCTTTTTTATTGTCCTGTATTCCAAAGGTTTTAGAGGTGTGGTCTAAAAATTCTCATCAACTTATTGTTGATCCATCAACCAATGATTGTCAGGTTGCAGGGAAAAAGGGTAAAGTTAGGTTTCCTTGTAGGTTATGCAAAGGGAGTCATCAAACTCACCTTTGCCCTCACATGGATGAAGCCTCAAAATTCTTGGAAGACCTTATTGTTTCTCAACAAAAACTTCCAACTGGTTACTGTAAGCTTTCTCCAAACCTACAATCAGTTGACGGTGTGATTGATCTAATTCCAAGTACAGTCAATCCCACTCTTCCACTGGAGAGTGAAAATCATATCACTAGGTTTGATGAATCGTTAGTTGATCGAGTGGTCAACTCAATTCCACATTCAGTTGATCCCACTCTCTTTTTAGAGAGTGATATTAATACCACTCAATTTATTCTTGTTACTTCACATTCTTCTACACATGGGGGCATTCTACCTGTTTCTACAGAACCCCCTCTAAGTACTGAGGTCATTTCCTTTGATTAAAGTAGACTAGCAAAGCCTCGGCTTCCTTCTTCCACCCATTTCCAAATCATTGTGAAGGCTTACAGTAAGAATGTGTGTCACACCAATGTAGATGAAGGTGCTTATGTTAGTATTTTATCCTCAACTGCTTGGAAAGATTTGGGTTCCCCTCAGCTTGTGTTTGTTACACAAAATCTTTTTGCTTTTAACAGAACCATCAACAAACCTTTAGGGATCCTTCCTAAGTTACCCATTATGTTGGAAGGTAAAATTGTTTGTATTGATGTTATGGTAGTCCAAGGCCCCTTGGATTTCAATTTGCTTCTTAAGAAAGACTATTTCTATGACATGAAAGTTGTCGTGTCCACACTCTTTCGAGTGATGTCTTTCCCTCATAATGGAAACATTGTGACTATAGACCATCTTTCCTTCATTGGTATTGATTCGACTACCAACCATCTGACACCCGTAAATCTTCCTTATATGGATGTGGTATTTGCCCCACCCTGGGTTAATTACGTGGCAGCTTGTCCAATGCATTTAATTACCGATGTAAGTGAGCCTCTCATTGTTTGCTAGACCTCTTTTGACTCATATCTAGTAATTAGCATGGTGAATCCTATGGGGGAATTCAAACATGATTTTCTTACCCCTATTGATTCCCTTCACATGTGTTCTTTCCAGAGAACTATTCTTCCTTCTATTGAAGACCTCTTGAAAACCATGATCGAGGTGTGCCCCTTTTCATGTGTTTCTTCCTCTTATAATCCATGATCAAATTTATCATGAGGAAGGGTATTTATTGTGTCAACCTCACTGAAAAATGAAACAAATTATGAGCATAGTTATTTTCATTTCAAGTTTTCATAAAAATGAAACCGACCATGAACCACCCATGAACGTAGTTCTACGTCAAGCTCATTAAAAAATTAAACAGATTCCCCTCTAATTAAGTAGAGTCTTTGATTAGGTCACATAAATGTTAAGTCAAATTTTCATCTCATCTCGTGAATAAATATTCATCTCATCTACCTATTAGTAACCAGTAGTCTACTTAGGCAAATTAAATGAAGCTCGGGGGGTATGTGCCTTTGCATGGGTACATGATAAATTGTTGTATCATATTTCACATGTGTGGAAATTTTACTTATTTTTGTAAAATTCTTTCTACTTCTCCTTCTTACCTTGTGTTACACTTGATTTGAAAATGTCAACACTCCCTCAAACTTACGTTGACTACGCTAATGGCACTAGTCGTAGTACTCAAAATCTGTCTTCCACAACTTGGCCATCTATTCGCCCACCTTTGAGTTAGAAACCCTGCATGGAATATGCTTTGGTCAAATGACAAACAATATTGCAGACTATAGTGCGGTCATTGAACTATTAACCAACGCCAAATCATTTGGTATTGGTCGTTTAATCATTAGAATGGATTCTCAATTCATAGTATTACATCTAAATCACATTTATTTAGTTAGGAGTTATACAATGTTAAGGATGTTTCTATGGGTCTATCTCTTGGAAAGGGAATTTGATTACATTCAATACCAACATATTTCAAGACATTTAAATACATTAATAAATGCATTGGAAAATTATGTATTAAATTGACATTTGCAACATTTATAAAAAGAAAAACAATAGTCATTCACACATTGTACAAAATAAGCTGAGAAAATAGGAGTCTGAATTAATCATAATTTTTGTAAAAAGTTTGAGTTTACAAAAAATGTCATCCAAGACATATGAGGCCTTGTGGCCTTTATTTTCCAAACATGTTGATAGAGAAGAAAACAAAATCTAGCCCTATGACTAGCATATAAGTATGATGATCATGATAGCATATTATAACATGAGCCACTCATCGTAACAGACAGCTAATCATTCCAGGTACTCCTACTGTACACCTTTGGTAGCGGAGAGGTAAATCATCAATCCTAATATTTGGGATATCCTAATATCTAGGATATTTAGAGTCAACCTCTCTAGGTTATGCTTAATCTTGGTCCAAGCCTCTGCTTCCTCAGGGTACTGTGCTACAGGATTTGTTGGCTTCTCGTCATGCCTGTCAAATCATCTCATCACTGCTGGTCTGACTGGGCCCACATCTACATGATTGTTTCAGATGATTAGTTTTGGATGATTAAAAACAAAACAAAATTTGAAAAAACACAAAACAAACAAAGTCAGATTTTTTTACCTATGTCACTCCATTGCATTCATGCAAGGAGTGGGATATTTGGATCACTGGTGTAGTCCATACCTGCATATGGTTAATCCTCAATCATGATAATCTGATGATCTAGCCATCTGAAAAATGCAGGAGTACAATCAGGCCATCACCACCTCTGTGGTGAGCCATCAATGAAACCCACTGTAACATGTGAGGATCTCGTGGTCCTCCCATCTCCATGGACACCTTTGGAAAAAGAAGAGGGATCCTCTCCAGAGAAAATGATACAATTATAACATTGTTATGAAACTAGCTCACAAAAAGATAGAAAAGATAGATGAATGCCTTAGAAATAAGCCTCTTCAGGGGGAAACCTCCTTTACATTACACAAATGAACAATTCTTAGATGATACAAATGACAAGACCTCCTTTCTATATATAAGAGTCTAGGAGGTCATAATATAATTAGAGCCGACATAACAATAATAATGTAAGGGCACAATAATAACAATAATGGGCTTCTATGGGGAAAAATAATAACAATATTGGGACTACATGGGCACAACAATATAATAAGGGGATTGTACTAATAACAATAAGGGGTTACACTAGTAATATAGGGACCTAAAATGCCCCTCTCCTTCAAAATGTGTTGTCCTCAATGCTTGAGTAGTTCTTGATGCTTTTGTATAAATTCTTGTCTTCCCATGTGGAATCTTCAGTGGGTAAGTTTTTCCACTTGATGAGATACTCTGAAATGATCTATTTCGTAGCTTTCAATTTCTCAGTTCTGTGACTGCTTCAGGTTCAAATATGATTTTTCCTTCCTTGTCAAGTTCTTACAATATTGTTTGAACTAGGACCTTCTGCAACTTTTGAATGAGTTCCCACTCCTTTGGGCATATGGATATATGTAAGGCTTGATGTTTGGAGGAACACTTTGTGGAATCAAATGAATAGCATGATTATGATCACAAATAGGTGGGAGGCCTTTGGAAGTCTCAAATACCTTGGAATGATTGTCCAAAACGTTTTGGAGATTTGGAGAAATACATGATTTTGATGTGGGATTCTTTAGTGAACATAATTGTGCAATTACACCCCATTGTTATTTATTTAGAAGCTTTGTCATGCTGTTAGAGTTGATTATGTTTCCAAGTTTTTCTTCAATACCCCTCAATTCAACTTCCTTTCCTTCCCAAAAAAAATTCAAGAAAAGTTCTTGAAAATTAAAAGCTATCGTACCCAAAGATTGTAGCCAATAGACTCCTAGTAAAACATCAGTACCACCCATTGGAATGGAAATCATTGTGCTATTCAATACATATTCTCCCATGGATAGCTTGATATTATGACACTTTGTAGAGCAATTTATGGTTCCTCCACTTGCAACCATCACTTGACACTCGAGTGTTGGATATAGAAAGAAATTCAATTCCTTGGCTATCTTACTGCCCGAATCAATCAACACTCTTACCTTTTTATTCTTGATATGTCCTTCTATATTGATAGTTTGAGGAGTGGTAATTTCCTCCAATGCATTACAAGATATGGTCGGATTGATTTCTTGAGACTCGATGCAATCTTTCAATTCATGAACATTTTTCTTCTTGATATGTCCTTTTATATTGATAGTTTGAGGAGTGGTAATTCCATCCAATGCATTACAATATATGGTCGGATTCATTTCTTCTTTCTCGATGTGATCTTTC
Source organism: Pinus taeda (assembly GCA_000404065.3). NCBI lineage: Eukaryota > Viridiplantae > Streptophyta > Pinopsida > Pinales > Pinaceae > Pinus > Pinus taeda. Next base: position 18,823 of record APFE030421090.1, read on the forward strand.
ACTTCTTGAACCCTTTTTTTCTTGATATGTCCTTCTATCTTGAGAGTTTTAGGAGTGGTAATTCTTTCCAATGCTTTATAAGATATGGTTGGATTTATTTCTTCTTCTCTGGGATTGGTTCCTGGTGTATATACTCTTCTTTGACATTTCTTGATCCTTTTCTTCTTCCTCTCCACAATCAATGTAAAATAATTTCTTCTCAACACACTTATGACTTTTAATGTATTTATTACACAATTGTAGCAAAGCCCTTTTTCTCTTTTTCTTCCAATTTTTGTGATGTAACCCTTGTAGGTTGTGGAAGGCTAGGAGAAACAACACTTCCATCTTTATAGTTGTGAAAGGTAGACTTCCTTATTGCCATAATTTTGCTTTCCACTTTGTAACAAAGCCCTTTTTCTCTTTTTTCTCCCAATTGTTGTGGTGTTGCTCTAAAGAAGGTGTTTCTTTTTGTATCCTCATAATGTGCTATCATTTCCTCTGTAAAAATTGATCACGTAACAAGTTGTTATGAGAACAAAGCCTTTTATACCATAAAAATTGATCCAGTTCAAAATATGAAGATGCAATACATGCCTTTTGTAACAGTAGTACACCATGTAGATCAAAATATTGCTCCATTTGTAGTATCCAATTTATTGGATCCTTTCCATCAAACTTCCTCATATTGCCTTTTCTTGATTCAGGAGCTCGATCTTGAAATGATTGTAACTCTCTAATTTCAGATCTCAAAGTTATGAAATTGTCTCCTGCAGTAGCCCTTTGAGTCCTCTTTCTAACCCTGCAAGTCTAATCAGAATTTGATTCTCCAAGAAAGAGCTATGCCCAATCTCCTAATATGACATGATTATATAATGTTTTAGTAGAGAGAACTTGTACGACATGCCACGTGTCACTGTTTAGAACTTCGGATTTGAAAACTATGTACAGAAAACTAAAGTCCGTCCTCCTTCTGTATCTTCTTACGAAATTTCAATTTGTTGCTCAGAGATAAAGTTATGACGATTTTCCAAAGGTCACCTATTTAGGAAGTAATACGGGACTTTGCAAAAACCCTAACTTCCTCATATTATATCTCCGAAAATATAACACGAGAGAATTTGAAATTTGGAGCCAAGGTTTAGACCGATTGATTCCCAAATGGGTTTTTTTTTGGAGCTTCTGAAACTTTTTAGAAAAGGAGTTATAATGAAAATTCCACGATGACCTATTTGGAGTAGTGAAACCCTAGAATCCAAAGCTCTGATACCAAATGTTATGAAACTAGCTCACAAAAAGATAGAAAAGATAGATAAACTCTTTAGAATTTAGCCTCTTTGATGGGGCAACCTCCTTTACATTACATAAATGAACAATTCTTGGATGATACAAATGACAAGACCTCCTTTTATATATAGGAGTCTAACGGGTCATGATATAATCAGAGTCGACATAACAATAATAATGTAAGGGCACAATAATGACAACAGTGGGTTTCTATGGGGCACAATAATAACAATATGGGGACTACATGGGCACAACAATATAATAAGGGGGTTGTACTAATAACAATAAGGGGTTACACTAGTAGTATAGGGACCTAACAGAAAGCATAAAAGAAAAAACAATGTTGTAGTGAATAGAATTATTGAACAATCATACAATACCAGTAGCAAAGATAAATACTAAATGCCATAAAGAAATAGATAACAAGTGAATAATCAAAAATATTTGATTTTCTTATACAACAAAGATACTCTAGGTTTCACAAAAGGGGACTCATCTTTAAAGCATGAGGAATAATTTTTACGATAGCAACATAGACCTAGATAACATCATCATATTATTCAATATAATTTGAATCTCAAGCCTGTTAGGCAATCAACCCACTGTACAAGAAAAAGGAACAATTGTGCTATGGGGTTGTATGATAATCTCATTTGAATGCAGGTGCCATCATACTCCCTTATATGATCCCCTGCAAAATTTTGATTATTTTAGTCTAGAAATCCAAAATCTTGGAAGAGCCTTATCATGATTTCAAAGGGGAAAAAGACAAACATAAATTCACTAATTGGAAAAGAACATAAAAGTAAAAATGATCAGTTGAATAAAGTGAAGGTCTCTTGTTGACATTTATTTCTATAGAAAAATTCAAAGAATTTCTTCATAACAATCCAACCTCACTGTAACAATAGAAAATTTCAAATAATTTCTTCATGACAATCCAACCTCACTGTAAAGCCAGATTCTCAATTTCAAAATAGAAAAACTGAAACCCCAAGTAGAGTCTTCTTGGATCAGGCTGTCTTTACTACATCTTTAAAAATGCTACATAGGAAAATTTGTGGCTAATCATCCATTGAGTCAATACTGCATACTGTTTTGTTCAAAAGGATGCTTTAAATGGCAATTTGCTTTTGCATAATACTAAACAAAATAGATCAAATCATTTTCTAGTTGCTAGTATTTCCTTGCAATAAAGGTTCAAATATTTTACCTCTTGAACAACATTTTTCTCAACAACATCAATTGTTAATGGCTACCAATGACAATATACAAATTAGTGAGGCTTCTAACACTTTGCCAACCAAAGAAAGTTCTACCCATTGGATGATCATCAAATATTTTGTACATAAAAGGGAAATTCAACAATTAGAAGGACTATAAATATTTTTCTTGGTAAGGGTAGGAATTAAAAAATTTAAAACACCAATTCAGACAATAAAATGGCTTTTAATAGTTCTGCTGACATTCACAAGTTATAATAAGAGCATGGGTACATATCTGGTAAAATAAATCAAGATTAAAATCAAAACTAAATCAAAAGAAATCTATATAATGAAGCAACATTCTTACATAGTATTCATATATATTTTTTATAAGAAAAAAAGTTTCCATATATTCATCAAGCAACATAGTTCCACAGTATTCATATATGTTTCTGGCGACTAGTGACTTGTAAGTTTGGTGTATTTCTTGAAACTTTTTGCAACAAGAAAAAAACAAATCAGATCGACTTATTAAGTTCATTCAAAACGATATTTTTTTCACTTATCATCGAAGTGTTAGAGTTGGAAGAATGACACTGAGGGAGTTTGCTATGCAATTGAGTACTAAACTACATATCCCAATAGACTATATTAAATCCTTGGTCTACATTGATATAAACGAAAATTATTATACAACTACTTTTATTCCATACAAATACAGGACACTGACATGGACAATCAAATATAAGACCAAACCACACTTGCAAGGTTGACAATTTGCATTTCAAAAACTATTATATCATTAATCTATGTTGGAGTTTTCTCTATTTCAAAAGTTTCTATGTGTAATCAATGGCGCAGATATAGTTGATACTATTATTGTGTTGTCAGGGTCTTCTAATACCCATTTATTATATTGGAAACGTCGTTGCATTTATCTTCATCCAAAAAACACACAAGATTGAAATCAATAACATAGGAGACAAATTAAGGTTAAGTTTGGAGAATTGAGAGATATATCATACCTCCAATTTTCATATCATGCAAGGAAGCGGTCAAAGAGTTGTAAGAAGTGACATAATAAAATCGCAAATACAATAGCTTTCTTTTAACTTGTAATATGTGTGGATAACAGAGCATCGAGAGTCAACATAGTTAACAAAGGTATGATATGAATTTCCTATCTAAGTCTAAATGGCTAGAAACAACCCAAGAGCTAATGTCCCAAGGGTTAACCTCGGACAACAACTAGATATGGACCTCTGAATTTACCTCAGAATTTGCATGGCCTCCTAGATAATTATATGAATTTACTGCCAAAATATGATGGAGAGAAAGAACAAACTACAGAATATCATGTCACTGCCTTCCAAGGCTTCACGGATAACCTTTTTATAGAACATGATCATGTGTGCATGAGGTTGTTTGTTCAAACTTTATAAGGGAATGTTAGAAAATAGTTCAAGAATTTAGCTGCAAATTCCATTGACTCCTGAGAAACCTTGGAGACATATTTTAGGAGACAATGGAGAGAAAAAAGGGATCATCTATATTATCTTACTTAATTTGGGGCTCAAAACAAGAAGAATGTAGAGTCAGTTCTAGAGTTCGACTAAATTTTCGTGAACCTCTTCAAACTTGAAAGTTGAAAGTCGAGCTTGAAATACCTCTTATCCTAGGCAAGGTAATGAAATTTAAATTTGTAGATAATTTCAATTAGCTTGAAGATTGCTTCTTCACAGAGATATTTGCTAAGAATTGTTTTAATTTTTTTGCATCCCCTGACATTGTCGACAAAAATGTTGTATTATTATTATTATATTTATTTATTACTATTATTATTATTTTAAAATTTTATAGATAGTCAAGCCATGTAGGATTCTTATTTTTTGTCATTTCAAAGAACGGTTAAATATGATAAGCTGTTGAGAATATTTTCAAACTGTAAAATAGAGCTTAAAATACCTCTAATCTTAGGTTGTAACCACCTTAGTGAAAATTCCATGTAATAAAAGTTAATAAAGGCAAAAATAATAACCATGGTTGGTGGGACACTTATTCCAAGCTAAATGTTGGGCAAGACATCCTGATGTGGGTGTTCATTTGGCTTATTACGGATAATGAAAATGGAAAAGGAAATGGCTATGCATTTGCAAAGGCATGAGGCATTTATTGACATTTTATTTATGAAAATAATGGAAATTAGGAGAAAATGAAGGTGAAAGGTCATAGGCTGCATGTGAGGAGGAAAATGAAGGAAAATAATGGAAAATGAAAAAAATATAGGGCTAATAGATAAAAAGGCCTTTGAGGATTAGTTGGTACCTTTTGTTAGTTCAAGTTTGGAGCTCTCTCATTATTCTCTCTCTCTCTCTCTCACTCTTGTACATAGAGTTTTCTTGGAGCACTTTGACATTGGATCAAGAAAGGAAAAGAAGGCGAGAGGAAGGAAGGAGCAAGAAAGGAAGAGCAGGATCAAGCATCTATAGTAGGATCCTTTACAGGTATTGATTTGCACATGTGTTTTCCATGCTAGATTTGGCATGCATGGTATTGCATGTGGTTCTTTGTTGTTATGGCATGGGTTTTTCAAAGTGTGATAGTGTTTTCAGCCTAGCCTTTCCATTTTTGGATAGCCATGGTGTGATGGGATTCTCATGTTTTGGTTGAGCTGGATTGTCAAATAGATTTGAAATTGAGTGAGGGGGATATCCAAAAGGAAGAATACATGGCCTAGTGATCCCTACCCCAAACTGTGGATTGCGGGAACACCATTGGCCTAGTGACCCCTAAACCAGATTGTGGGTTGCAGTAAAGCCATGCATTATGTGCCTCGGTGGGCCTAGGAATCTGTTGAAGCCTCAAAATTCCTTTGCAACAACACATGGGATAATTACCCAGTCCGGACCTTGAAAGCATCTCCTTCTCCATTTGGTGTGGTGGCTCCAGCTGGGGATAATGGGACCAGTTTCCTAGCAAGAATTTGATATGATAATGATGTTGGGTTGATATAAGATATAATGGAAAACGATTTGACAAAAATGATCTATTTAAGCAGTAAACACCTGCATATATCTATTCTAACATTATCTTACTATATACCCGGGAATTCCCTAAATCATGTGATCTACATAGATGTCTTAAAGCAAAAGGTAATAAATATCATTCAGTTGCTATAAGATAAGAAATCGTTTAAAGATAATTATGTTGACTAAATAGTTAGGCAAAATAATCATGAAAAATATATCGCATATATCAATTGATCATGTATTCAATAAGGAATTATAGCAGAAACATTTATACAAAAGTGCTTTGATATTTAACTATAATTCAGATTCCTACATAACAAAATATAAGAAAAAGTAATGCTAATTCATAAACGAACACCAAATATAAAAAGTCCTACTCATGAGATCAACAATATTGATCCGCTTCTTTTCAATCAAATATAATCTAAGAGTACATAAATGAAAATTCAATAGAGTACGCTTCAATATCCAAAAAAATTAGATCATGTTCCAATTATTTCATCAAAACATTCACAAAAGTACAGAAGTGCAATTTCTTGCAAAGTGTTTTTGATAAAATCCTGGACCCCTCTCTAAATGCATGAGAGCGGTTTAAATAATATACGTATGTTTCAAAAATATATTATTATATAAAAATCTAAGGAAGTTTCAAACAACCTTTCTCAGAATAAGTGAGAATAAAAGCTAAAATAAAAATAAATGAAGACAAGCTTCTCCAAATTGAATGGTCCTATTCAGTCATTTGGTCCTTGAGCTCGCAGATGTCTATCATTGGCTTAACCTGGGGAGGTTGGCCAATTCTAGATCTCAATTGCTACGTGAATACAACATCAATGAAAGGTGGCACCATACTTTGAGCAGAATTAGTTAAACAACGTAGATTCATCCAATGAGTATGAGGTTTTACCAAAAACCGCCAGTAGGTTTCCCAATCAAGTTTAGACAGTTGCTTGATTGCTTCTACATTTGTTTGGGTAGTTTCTTTCCATTGCTCTTCTAATTATTTAATGTCCAGGAGATCTTTTGGCCTGCATTCTCTGATAAGATTAGCAGTGTGGAGGTTTTCATTGACAACTTCAACAATCTTGTTTGATATACTAGTTGTTCTTTTTGCTACCCTTTCTGCCTGTTTTAGCTGTATGTCCCAATCTGTAAATAATATGTCCTTTTGGGACTCCTTGATCTTTGGTGGATAGAACCTTTTTCCTTCTTCAGATTCTTGCCAAGTAATGAATTCTGATATTCTTTTATTTAGCTCCTCATATTCTAATCTTTGATCAATCACTTGATTGTTTAATTTGTCACTTGATTCACAATAAGGATTGATCAACGAGATTCTTTGACAGAATATTTCCTGTTGTTGTGCCAAAAGAGAATTTAATTCAAGAGACTCTTTAATGAACTCATCTGTTTGAGGATTGTCTTTGAATTTATCATGTATAGTCTGCATTTGGTAAATTTGTGTATTCTTCTCTGCAATGTTTGTCTGATGTTGTATTGTCATTTGCTCAAAATTTTGTTGAAGTTGTGCCAATTGTATTTCCGCTTGCATATTGGTGCTTTGTATTTCTTGTTCAAGTTGTTTTTCAAGCAGTTGAACACTTTTTTATTTTTCTTTCAGTAACAGCTGAAATTTTATTTCCTTATTGATTGTTGCAGTTGCATAAGCTCCTGCAAATTGCAATAGCTTTTTAAGGTTGTCTAGTGGACCAATGGGGGTGTCTCTCCACACTACCTCCATTGGTTCACTTCCAAGAGTTGATGCTGCTGATACATCCAATTTTCTTTTCTTTCTTTTCCTTTTTATTACCGCTTTATGTGTAGGGTTGTAGAATATGTCCAGTGGCAGTGTTTCTTCAACCTTTGAAACAATTTTAGAAGTTGGGTGTGCCAGGATGACTTTAATATCTTGAGTAGTTACAATTTCTTGTATTGTTGCTTCTGGATTTATAACTCGCTGAGTGTGTTGTGGAGTTTGGAATCCAAAAGTCCCTTCAAGGCTGGTCTCTGTTTAGAGCTTTTTATTGAATTTCTCCCACTCATATTCCAGATTGATGACTGAGAAATTTTTTGTTTCAACTTGTGGGGAACCAGTCTCCATGCATTGTTCAGTTGAGACTCTCTCAATCGTTTCTTCAAGATTTTCTTCTGTATCCTATTCAAAGTCTGCCTCGGGGCTTCGTTCTTTATTCTTAGATTTGTGTTCAGAGTCTTCGGAACCTTTAACTGACTTTTCTTGTGATTCTTCATTAGAATTGTGCTTGGAACTCTGCTTCAGGCTTATGCTAGGAGTAGGTTCTCTTACTTCTTCAATTTGTAACAAGTCCAAAGGGACCTGTTCGAGCCTTTTATTTATGTATATGCGGAATTGTTTGAGGTCCTATGGGTCTAGATTTAGGGATGCTAAATGCAAAACTTGTGAAAATGTCTCAGCTTGCTCAAAGAGATCATCAAACCCATCATCCTCATGAATGAATTGCCTGATTTTGACCATAGTAGTGAAACTCTTAGCAATCATGTTGGGGTCATACTATCTGCCTAGCATGGTAGCCAGGTTTAGAGCCATGATGTTCTGCATTTCTTTTGATGCATGCCCAAGATCATGCAACGCGAAAGCACCACATTGAAATGGGAAGGTTGGCTAGATGGATTTCTTCTACTCTTTAAGGGTTTTGGTTATATCATCACCCACTATCTGATAAGCAATCTCTAGTGCTAATAATTTATCTGTAACATAATATGGAAGAACATGGGGAGCTATAATACTCCCAAAAACTCTGATATAAGTAAACAAATCCTCACCAAACCATCTTTCCATCGGAAAGATGTCTATCTTTGCTTCATCTGAAAGCCTAGGGGCTTTCTTATTAAAAATGGTATGATTAATTGGCAGCATGACACCATGACAAATTTTATAAAAATGGGAGTCAAACTGTGATTCCCATAGTATTTCATGATAAACGTGGATGGGTGTAGGATCCTTTAAAGTCCATTTCTAGCCCATGTTTCAAAAATGTGAGCAAAAACATATAGCATCCATTACATAAGCACTCAAGTAAAAGGGAGGGATAACCCGAGTTGAGACAATCCTATTACGCTTATATTCTCTAATAGCCATGACTAAATTATTCGACAAAATAATACTCCAGTTCAAAAAGGTAGAATTCACAATTGCATCAATCAAGGGAACCAATTCAATGGAAAACTTGGCAGTATTAGCTTTTCTAAATAGCCTACACAACATTGCAACTACAAAATTGTGTGGGGTTGATAGAGGTGTGATGGGGTACATATTGACTTTCTCCTGTCTAAACTTGTTGGAGACGGACATCCAATTCTGCATAATGTCCATTGGGTCTTCTTTCTCTTTGGAGAAATGCTCAATAAAGCTTTATCATAGATCTTATAGGGCTGTGGTAGGTCGTACATTTGGATCAAATTGTCTGGTTTGAATGACCCCATAACGTCTTGCCTGGAGTTTCTAAACGTTTTGTTTAAAACATACACTTCATCAATAATCCATCTTACCATATTTGTGTATGGTAATATTTTTGGTATTGTAACAATCATGTGTTGGAAAGAACATGTTGCTTTGAAGTAAGAAGCGTCAGATGAATCTGTGGCATCTGTTGTGTCCTTAGATTCCAGGGGCCTTGGGTTTTCTTCCTCTAGTAAATTGTAGATCCCCTCCCAAGATGTAGTCCTACTATCTTTGTTACAAGTGGTATCAGAGAAGAGTGGTTGCATGTTTGACTGCTCAGGCGCAGTAGCCTTTGCGGTATTTTTCCCTTTCTTAACCATTTTTGTGAGTACTGTGTTCTTTGAAAACTTCCTGAAAGTTAGGCAAATGGAGAAAAATAGGATAAAAAGTAGAGTGGTAAATGTAAGTGAAAACACGATTAGCACAGTAAATTCTGAAATCATGTTAAGGTGGAGCTTTTATTGCAAACACGAATAAGAAAGATATCTATCATCTCGAGTCGCCAAATGAATAAATGCATTTAAACCTCATTAACTATGTATTAAGGCCTACACAAGATTTTCTTTATGTCTTGTCAAAATATTGCATCGCATGTTTCAAACATATATTTCCAATTGGTTTGAATTATGCGTGATACTGATTCTTACGATTGCGATGAAACACAATATCGCAAATTGAAGATCACAAAGATCGTAAATTGCAAATCTCAAAGATTGCATATTGGGAAGATCACAAATCGAAAATTGCAATATCAGAGATTATGAATAGAACAATTAAAAGTTGCTTTAATGTTTTTCGATTTGTGTTGAGCGGCACACATTTTTTCCTTTTAGAGTATGTTTCCTTTATGCGGTGGTTTATTTCATTAAATATAGATTTATGATATATTGGACCTAAATGTAGTTTTATAATAGATTTAATATTCCACCGGGTCTGAATCACATCGCATTTTGCATTTTCTTGTGGTTTGTATGTTTTGAGCTCTTTTAAAAGTTGCGATGCGATTACGATAAATACTTTAAAGAATAGCTTAAGCCTTAATTATTATAAAAAGTTTAATTCTATCTTTAGTTCTTAAGGGGGTATCTCTTATCGCATCTCACGGATCTTGCCTCATGATTAACCTTTGTTACCTTAGATCTTGTGATTTGCAATAAAGCGGGATGCCTAATTATGAATTGACTTCGTTTGATATCTTAGTTTATCCAAAGTTTCATTTTGAATGGTTTCAAAAAAGGCAAGATCTTATTTTCTAAGTTTTTTGAAATTTTTTAAAAGGGCCCCCATTTATTAATATCGTACTAACTATTAATATAATAAATGGGGGGTTGTTGAATAGTACAATAATTGGCGATTCACTAGAAGAACTAGTTACCTCTGATAATTTTTTAAAATTTCTATAACTTTCAAAATAAAGATAGTTAAGGAAATAGGAATGGCATGAAATTTAAGATAAGAAAAATTTCTTTGAAATAATAAAAAACAAACTCACCTAATTACAATTCATTTCATATCCTCTTCAAAATGAAAATCCCTTTGTCTATATCCGTCTTTACTTAGTTTAAAGATAAAGCAGGGGGCTCTTGCAGATCAATTTTTAGATGTACTCATTTGTCACAGGTAGAGCCTCTATTTCCTGCAGATGTCCATAGCCTTGACAGGGTTATCTTTTAAACATCAATGATTGAGTGTCCCATCCAGATAAGAGTGTAGTTTTTAGAGATAAATTCATAATCATATACATATTCTCCTCTTTTTATTTTTATTTTTTTAAACAGTTTATTTATTTATTTATTTTAGAAAATTTTTCTTTTTTATTACTTAAAAGTAATTGTCTTGGTTTGGTGGCCAAATAATGACAACTTCATTCACTGGTTATAATTCAATTGAACAATATGGCTCGTGATGAGATCCCTTGTCTTATGATTAAAATAATCACAAGCCATTACCCTATTTTGATATGCAGTATTGGTAATGTCAGTCTATTGTTTCCCTATGAACATGGTAAGTAGGCTCTTGATGAGACCTCTTATCTTTTAAGTTTTAGTATATTTTAGAATTACACTCTAAAAAGAGAAAACGTTTATTGGATGGGGAGAATCATTGACTCAAGAATTTCTGGATGACAATTATAGAGTTGAAGATGCTTATCTACATAGAGTCTTTACTTTGTTAGAGATACTTTTCTTGATTGATAATAGAACAAAAGTCTCTTATAAAGTTGGGGTTTCAAAAACAATAAACATTTTTGGTGGAAACAAGCAGTTTTCAAAGAGATAGAACCTAGTTAGTTTTCAAATGTTATAATTATTTCCATAACAATCTCTACTTATACAAGTGAAAAATCAAAATATTTCAAGAGAATTTTTATTGTAAGGCCAAAAGTAAATACTATTTAACTTTTATTTTCCTAGGAAAAGTAAAGGCGATAATGTACACGGGATAGAAGAGGTTATCCTATGAATAATATTTCTTCAAAATTTTCCCATTCACAGGTAAAGAATCTCTCTTGCCCGATAAATCTTGCAATAAAAACATTGATGGGTCGACTTGTTCTGCAATATGAAATGGTCCAAGCCACATTATTTGGATTTTGGTATGATTACCTTTTTCCTCATCTGCTTTATCCCACTTCAATACAAGGTCTCCGAGTTGAAAAGATTTTGGAATTACATAATTTACATCAAAGGAAGATTTAACTAATTGTAGATGATGGGCATGTACGATTTTGGCTTTCTCTCTTTCTTCTTTGAGTTTGAATATTTTTTATTGTCTTCATTGCAAAGAAGAGGAAGGAGTTTATTCAATAAATTGGACCAGGGCTAGAAAGGGAATAGCTATGATTGTAGGAAGGACAACTTCTTTCCCATATACCAAATTAAATGGAGAAGTGCCTATTGAGGCCTTCTATGTTATCCGATCTACCTATAGAGAAAATGTTAGAGATTTATGCCAATTTATTTGACTCTGATCAATAGTTCATTTAATGATCCTAATGAGGTTTTTATTGGTTGATTCGGCTAAATCCTTTCCCTCAGGATAATAGTTAACAAAATACTTAAGTTTAAAACCTCTTTTGAGAGCGAGTTCTGTCATAGTGTTGCCTGTGAAATAAGATGTTAGGGTCCAACCCTAACCACCTTATTTATGTAATAGGATCGAGTCATAGTTATAGTTAAGTAAAGACTCAATAAAGCCCATATTAATAATTGTAAGTGGTTAACCCACATTTAATGCAGGGACCACAGTTAGTTGCAAATGGGCCATGGTATTAGATAGATAGTTATTAATAAGAACCATGGTATTTCCCCATGGTATTGCACGTATGAATCCTATATAAAGGATAGAGACTCCCTCGAGGAGCATCGTGTCTTATTTTGTAATTGAGCTCAACTCTATTGGAGGTTTCCCCCTCGAAGAGGCAAGTGAACATTGCTTTTTGAATAATAAAATACTTGTTGTTATTTCTCATTGTTCTATGTTCTGGGTATATTTCTTCGCATATTTGGTATTTTGTTATCATCTTGCAGGTTAAGAGCATAACAAGTGGTATCAGAGCGCTTTCCAAGGCCGGTGGAGTCTCCAATTTTTAGCAATTTTTTTTTTTGGCTAAAGACGTGTTCCGGTGTCTTTAAACCACGGGATTTGTCGTTGAGCACATAAACCTACGGATTTGGGGAGGCATGCACATAGGAAATACAAGAGGTGGTCATGCTTGTTGGACTCCCTTGTAACCCATGTGGGTACCCCTTTGAGTAGTAGCAGATTAGACAGAACTGCGCATGGACTATCGTCCAAGTACCCTCTGGGTATATCAGAAGCCCCCTAGCTCCCTTGAAACCTCACCATGGATAAACCGTCGGCCGTCTAGCTGCTACAATACACCAAGAACAACACTTGAAGAGATTACTCGCACATACGATAGGGTAGTCGGGTTGTACGACTAAGGGTATGGTTGATCCTCCTTGGTTAGTGCCCTGAAAAATTGGGTCGAGTACTACTGTCAGACCCTTATGTATATTGCTATCTATAGCAGCTGACACTCTTGAAGACCATAGTTCCGTTCTCTATCTCTGGATCATGCATAATCTTTTCCAGATCAGATCTCGCATGTGGGGTTTTGTCGCAGCAGCAGCAATCAGTTCCGCCGTTTAGATCTATCAGCTCAGCCATTTAGATCTATCAGATCCATCAGATCCACCATCCAGATCTAGCAGTTTGGGCTCTACAGCCATCGCAACAATCAGATCTTCCATTCAGATCTGACTAATTGTGTGGGTTCCTATAACTGGGTGTGATTTTCACAGGACTTTGAGCAACATTGACATTTCTGGGATTTGGCAACTGTAGTATTCCTAAGCAAGGAGTAAAAAAAAAAGAGAGTCTGAGACCCCATGGGACGCTTATTGGAGACTTATCCCATAAGAATCAGGTTGACGAGCTGAGCAAGGTGGTACCATTCAATTGTTAGTGCCAAAAAATTTTGGGTGGTCCCAAATTTCAAGTACATCGGATCAGTGCATGGTACAAACTAGAGCTCAAGCTATGGCCAATGAGAGGATTGACAACCTTGAATCACAATTGAAAGATGTCATCTTGCAGCTAAAGACCTTAAATGAAACACTCTCAAAGGGCAAGGTGGAGGAATGCGCGGAGGCATATATTGGCAATGAAAACATTGATGGCAAGTCTAGCCAGTCTCTTCACCTCTTTGGCACCCACCAACAATCCCATTCGTGACCACCCAAGCTGGACATGAATAAATTTGATGGCTTTCACCTAGCTGCATGGATAGCACAAATGGAGCAATATTTCACACTGAATTACATCCCGGATGATGCGACTCAGCTTAGTGTGGGTATCATATACTTGGACAATGAAAGATGGAAATGGTGGCAATGGCATCAATGTTGTTATGGAAGGCCCTTGACTTGGCAGACATTCAATAAAGCTCTTACGGATCGCTTTGACCAAGAATCTAATTTTTTGGGTCGTTTCACTAAGCTCCGACAGACAGGAACAATGAACGAATATATTACAGCCTTTGAACCCTTAGCTTTCTGCACTAGAGGTCTACACGATGAGTTCTATGTGGAATGTTTTTTCAGTGGTCTCAAAGAAGCCATATAAGCTCACGTCCGACCATGGAGAATTTTAGGGGCCAATGTTCGCCCTTTGGCGAAATTAAGGGGTTTTAAATTTTTAGTGGGCGAATATTTTGTATCATAGTACATTTTTGCAAATCACCTCAAATAGCCCACCTTATTTTAAGGGAGAGGGTAAAAAAGGTAAATTTAGCCCTTGAAATTAGGAGTTACAACCTTCCATTCGCCCTAATTTTCAAGAATAGGTTTTATTTAAGTGAATCCTATGGGCCAAATACCATATTTATAAAAAGAGGTATGGTAAATTAATAAAAATATAAATAAATGAGAAGTATGGTAAATAAATAAAACACTTTTTTATATTTACTCCATAAGTCATCTTATATACATGCAAGGGTGTAAACAAATAAAAATATAAATAAAGTGGAGGTATGGTAAATAAATAAAACCTCTTTTATGTTTAGTCCATAACCCTCTATTTAAGTGAATCCTATGGGCCAAATACCATATTTGTAAAAGAGGTATGGTAAATTAATAAAAATATAAATAAATGCGAGGTATGGTAAACAAATAAAACATTTTTTTATATTTACTCCATAAGTCACCTTAAGAACACTTAAAAAATGTGTGATATTTAGGTGAAACCTATGGGCAAAATACTATGGGCCAAATACCATGGGCTAGATTATTATTACTACCATGCAAACAAACATTATTAACCCTAATATTAGTATTAATAAAAATAAAAATGGCACATGGTATTGACCCATGGTATTCACGTGGAATGTATAGGTGAAACCTATGGGCAAAATACTATGGGCCAAATACCATGGCTAGATTGTTATTAATATCATGCAAAAAAACATTATTAACCCTAATATTAGTATTAATAAAAATAAAAATGGCACATGGTATTGACCCATGGTATTCATGTGGAATGTAGCCTATCTAAATGGGGGAATTAATCTAGCATAGATCCATCTTTACTCTGGATCTACTAAGCCGACCCATGGTATTCACATGGAATGTAGCCTATTTAAATGGGGGAAGTAATCCAGCATAGATCCATCTTTACTTTGGATCTACTAAGCCTCGAGAGGGATCAAATATCATGATATGCAAACTAGCATAGAGTGAAAAAAAATATTTTATCCCTCTCGGGGCTTGGTGGATCAAGAGTAAACATTTTAACTTGGTTAAAATAAAAAATCAAATAAAAATTAATTATTAATTTTATTAATTTTTATAAATTACTAGTAGTAATTTTTAAGCTCTAGGTTTATGATAACCCATGGTATTGACCCATGGTAATACCATGGTATTCATGTGAGCATAGACTATTTAAAGGGGAAATTCTATCATCTTAAATCCATCTTAACTCTGGGTCTACGAAGTGCTCAGAGGGATAAATAGATTTCATCCCCATAAGAGTGGTAGATGTGGAGTTAAGATGGATATAGGTTGGTTTTTATAATAATGAATATATTAAATAGACTTAGGAAATTATATTGTAAAAACTGTTAGTGTCAGTCTTTCCAGCCTTCCTCCAATGATCAAATATGCTCTTACAAAGTGGTCTCAGAGTGTCAAGGTCAAATTTTGTCATTTCAGTGAGTCTTCAAGAAAAATTTGGTCACTAGGCATTAGTTCTAGGGTTTGATTCACTGCTTTCAAAAGTTGCCCAAATTTCAGTCTATGCTTATTTAGTTGTATTGTATCATTCAATTAGAGGTTTTCACATCATGTCAATCCATTGGTCATTTCACACCTGTTCATGCTTCAGTTGCGCTTAGTAAGGTTCATTTCCCTCTCTAGGGTTTTGAAGCAATTCTCTAGACGGTCAAATCATTAGAAAAAATTATCCAGATTATTCAACACCTTCCCCATCCTTAATATACCTATCAAACACTTCCCATTCACTGAGACCCAAATCCTCATTGCACAAACCCTATTTCCTTGCCACAATCTGCAATTTTTAGCGCTAGGCCGTGTTTTCCCTTTTGGATCCCCTTCCCCTAACTCGAATCTCTTGACAGACTTCCACTTTCTGCTTGCTTCCTTACAACATCCCTCCATACTTCCAAAAATTTCCCCAAGAATTTATAAGCCCCTTATCCCCTTCATTTCGCTTCATTTCGACAAAATCCCTTGTTTCACACATCGGGATAAGTTTCACTCAAAAATGTTTCAGAGCAATCAAAGTTGAATTTTGGAAAACTGAGAGAGGTTTTTGTCCAAAACATGCCAAAACAGAAAAACCTCCCTCACTATTTACACAGGTATCATGTTTTTAGAGAAATGTCAAAAATACAATCGCCTCGGGAGAATCGAATGCACCTCTGAAGTGACCTTGGGAAAATCAAGTTTTATCCTAGCTTGGTTGGCCAAATGACTTTCTTGATGAGTCAAATGATAACCAGACACAAATATCTTTCCAATTAGATATCATGAGCTCCATTTGGAGTTGAGAAAGGCATTCAAAAGTTGACGGCAACAGCACTCTGCCTTGAGGCAGCCTCATTTGGCACATTTTGACCAGTCTTGGGAGATTGAAATTTCGGAGAGGAAAATGGCCACCAAATTGAGCAATTCCACTTGGGATGGAGAGTAGACATCTAGAAATTTCCAAAAAGCCCACTTTTTCCTCATTTTGATGTTTGGAAGTGCCTCAAAAGTGGCCTGAAAGGCGCGCTACGCGTTGGGAAAATTTGCCAGTTTTGCACCTTCAGCTCAGGAAAACGCAGCATTGACTAGTTTTGACTTTTTGGTGGCATTTTTCATCCTCTTTGATGTAATTCATGTAATTTCATGTTGACGTGACACTTTTTTACCTATTCTAGAAGATTCATTCATAAAATGGAAAAAAATTAATGAATGAATTGGTTTCCTAGCTTATAAAGGCAAGTTGTTTTGATTGCCTAGATTGTAGTGCTCAGTTTAGAATTGGTTGAAACAACTCCTAGGATGATGAGCTCGACTCCTAGAGGCAAGTAAATGTGTTAGCTTGCCTATATTATGTACTTTCTTAGTAATTTTCATGGTTGGACTCTTGGGATAGTTTTGAGACTATATTGTACATATTTTACCAGCATTTTTGGCAAAGGAAAGACCAGGGTTTTGTAGCACTACTTGGGATTCATGTGGCTTTATGTCTTGATGGTGTTTTTCTCTCAGTATTTGTAAGTTGTGTATGTGAATCATTATCTCTATTGAATCTTCTCTTATTAAGCAAATGAAGTGTTAAGGTAGAATCCATGGAATTGCTATGCTCTGCCTTTAAATTTGTTTAATATTCTATGTTTTCTTCAGTTTAAGGAGAATCCTTGAGACCCCTTGCTCTCCTTAGCCTCTCACCGGTCTAATCTATCCATCTCACCTGCTTTAAGGCATCAAAAAAATTGCCTATCTTGCCCCAAGTGGACCTCTGCAAAAACTGTGCTTCATCCCCGCACCCAAAATTGCCTTTCCCTTGATTTCAACAAAATCATAAAAAATCAATCCTAAACTCTTTGTACTTAATACCTAGCCTAAAATCAGTCATCAATTCGGTCATCTCAAGCCTTTTCGATTACCTTTTGCCTTGTTTGACCCGGAGAGAGCCCTCTCCTATCCTCGTAGGGCTAGCTACGAGGCTGAGCATGGTTTGATGTGGCCTTGAGTCTTGCCTTATTTCAGCCTAAGGCATATTTGAGTGCTAACAACATGCTTGGAAAATGTGAGAAAAAACATATAGCGTCCATGACGTAGGCATTCATGAAAAAGGGAGGGATGACCTGAGTGGAGACAATTATATTACGCCTGTATTCTCTTATGGCCATCGCTAAATTATTTGACAAAATAGTACTCCAATTGAAAATGGTAGCATTTACAATTGCATCAATTAAGGGAACCCATTCAATGGAAAATTTGGTGGTATCAACTTTTTTGAATAGCCTACACAACATTGCAGCTGCAAAATTGTATGGAGCTAACAGAGGTGCACTGGGGTACATACCGGTTTTCTCCCATCTAAACTTGTTGGAGGCAGACCTCCAATTCTACATAACATGCATTGGATCTTCATTCTCTTTGGTGAAATGATCGAAAAAATCTTTGTCCTAGATATTCTATGGCTGCGGAAGGTGGTACATTTGGCTCAAATTGTCTGACTTGAATGATCCCATAACATATTGCATGGAGTTTCTAAATGTTCTATCTGAAACATCTACTTCATCAATAATCCATCTCACCATATCTATGTATAGTAATATTTTTGGTCTTGTAACAATCCTGTGTTGAAAAGAGCATGCTGCTTCGAAGTAAGAAGTATCGGATGAAGTCATGGCATTTGTTGTTGCCTTAACTTCTATGAGCCTTGGGTTTTCTTTCTCTAGTAAATTATACATCGCCTCCCAAATCATAGTCACACCATCATTGTTACAAGTGGTATCAGAGAATAGTAGTAGCATTTCTGACTACTTAGGTGTAGTATCCTCTGTAGTATTTTTCCATTTCTTAACCATTTCTGTGTGTGATGTGTTCTTCGAAAACTTCTTGTAATTCAGGCAAATGGAAAAAACAAGATAAAATATAGAGTGGTAAATGCAAGTGAAAATACGGTTAGCATAGAAAATTTTGAAATAATGTAAGGATGGAGCTTTTATTCCAAATATGAATAAGAAAGATATCTATCATCTTGAGCCATTAAATGAATAAATTCCCTTTAAATCTCATTAACAATACATTAAATCTTACATGATATTTTCTTTATGTCTTGTCAAATGCTGCATCACGTATTTCAAACTGATATTTCTGATTGATTTGAATGTTTGTGTAATATCAATTTGTCGCGATTGCAATGAATCGAGATATCAAAAATCACAAATCGCAATTCTCGTAAATTGAAAATTGCAAATCACAATTCTCGCAGATTGTAAATTGCAATTCTTGCAAATTGCAAATAAAAAATCTTGTAGATTTATGAATAGCGAAATTCAAAGTTGCTTTAATATTTTGTGATATACGATAAGTGGGATTACGATATGTGATGGGCCTCTAAATTAGACATAGATTAAGGCCCATCCCTCTAATTTAAAACATAAATTAATGCCTATGACCATCCTTCAACACATCAAACCTCTCTTTTCACATTAGATAATTTATTTTTAAATTTAATATATTCATTAGGAAGGTTTATGAATAATTGAATATTTGTGCCTAATATTTTTTTTTTGGTGGAATATTATGAGAATATTAGGAAGCTTATGAAGAGTTGGAGGAGGAGATAATTTAGGGAATTGTTCCCTACTACTGGAGGATCAATAATAAATAATAAGTCAACAAGATATTATGGAATTATGGCACAAATTGTGGAACTCCAATGATTGAGAAAATCTAGGAATGTGTTCTAGTAATCAAGGGAGAAGATCCACTAATCAAGTGATTTCGGTGGGGAAAGCTTCTTCCATCCATGGAGAATGATTCTTAATCATTTTTTATAAGTACCAAGTCGAATTTACCTCTAGGGAATGATTGAGAAAAACTAGGAATGTGTTCCATGCCATTTAATGAAAATTCCTAGTATTGGGGACTAGATCCACTAATCAAGGGATTTTGGTGGGGAAAGTTTCCTCCATTCATGGGGAATGATTCCTAATCATTTTGTATAAGCACCAAGTCAAATTTTCCTCTAGGGATATATTTTCATTAGTGTTATTGTGGAGAGAGCTTGTATTCTTGCAGCTCCATTGTATTTTCTTGCAGGGATGTAATTCTATTGATGAAAATAATGAAGATTTGTGTCATGTTAAACTTATAAATCTTATTCTACTCCATAGGTCTCTGATTTTTCTTGGGCTTGGCCATCCCAGGAACCTCAGAGCCCTTTTGTATCATTTTCTTTCATTATTTTCATTGCTTATTCACATGCATCACTAGTTTTTATTTCTTTTTATTTCCGCATTCAGAATTAATGATTTCTTGTTGTAGGATTGAGTTAAATAGTTTATGCAAGTTATTTTGAAGGATCACAAGCATTATTTCATTCTTGGAAAAGCTTTGGAAGTTCATAGGAATCATTGAGTTACTTGGATTAGTCTTCTTATTCCCAAATCTAGATTGTTGGACCTCCTTCTTAGCAAAGAACAATAAATTTCTGCTATTTTTTAGAGCATGCTAACAAGCTTCAACCGAATTGATTCCACTTACATTAGATCACAAAAAAATTCTAGATCATAACAAAAATTACCCCTTAAATAGATTTATTAGCTCACTAGTTCTCGAATTTATAGATTTTCGACTAGTAATGTTTTTTTTTTTTTTTTTTTGCATGGGTTAATAGAGGTCTTTTTGAGTGATGAAACATGGAATAGGGACCTAAGAAATGCTAGTTCATAAAAAATTTGTCCCATTCCATTTAAATTTGATTTTCTTGGTCATTAAACTCTCACTAATTTCATCATTTCACAAGGAAACTTCTCCAAGCTTTTTGAGCAAATCCATCCATCTCCCAACTTTGATTTTGAGTTCTGAGTGATCCTAGGAATTTTCTCACTCCATTCCACCCATATACCACCTTCCCTAAGCATTTAATCACCTCTAACATGTCACATTTTTTTCTCAGCTATATCTTGTCGGTTCACTGTAATTCCTACAGGATCATCCCGTAGGTTTCTAGTACATCCTATAGGTTTTCCTAAAATGGCCTGTTTTGAGGCCGAATTGATGAAAAACCTCTAGGAAGTCACCAAAAGCCTCCCAAGGGTCTCCCACACCATCCAAACATCTCCTAACCCTTCCATACAACCTCCAACACCCTTAATTCACTTGCCACATCACCAAAAGAAATTAGTTTGCATACTTGATTTTGCATGAAAAGACAAAAAGACAAAAATAGATTTATTTCAGTCCCTTTAATTACACATTAGTGATGTTTGATGCTTACTACTTCCATGCTTACCTCATGTTTACCATCAAATAATCCATGTATTCAAGAGATCAATCAACAAAAAGAGGAAGACTTGAAGGTCATTGTAGAAAAAGAAATGAAGAATGAACTAGATTGTTGGCATTATGACACAGATTTGGAACTATGACACAAGTGTTGTCCTTGATGGCAACTCTCATAGATGAAAGATCACAGTTCAGGCTCACAAAATGAAGAAACAGAGGTATACGCAGGTTCCCATTGACCAAGTCGCGTGTACACACATGTTTGTAGATGAAAAGGTGCGTATGGCGTAAACACGCACTTTTATGAAAAGAAAGGCGCGTACATGTTGGAAAACTTGGTTTTGATCTGTGGTATTTGGTCCATGGTATTGTGATCCATGGTATTGGTCCAAGGTATCTTGTCCAACATGTTGACCCCAAGTATTTTGTCCAAGGTATTGATTCTAAGTGGTTTTGGACCATGCTATTGAGTAAGGCATGAGACTATAAAAGGAGGAGAAAATCATTAGGCAAAGGCACTCATGAATTGAATATCTAATGAAGAGAAAGATTTAGATTATAGGTTATTCAGTTATTGTGCACAGCTGGATCTGAATCAAGGATGAACCTGAGTGCTTGATGAAGGATAAGTTCTATTTATGGGTCAAGATCTTAAGGCTTGAAGAGAAGTATCTTTGTGTGGTTTTTGATCTTTTATCTTAATAATTAGTGCAGGTCGTAATTTGTAAATATGATGATCTGGGTATAACTGATGTCTGAATAATTGCAAAGGTTAAATCATCATTTACAGTTCTATATGCATGTTCATTATAGAAAAGCGCATATACACGTCGGTTAAGAAATTCAAAAGTGCGTATACACAGTTTTGCCTTGATACAAGTGTGTATGCAGATAGGTTTGTCACATTGAAGTAGTGTACACCTCATGAAATATGCTTTAGCTACTTCTAATTGCTATTGCAGTGTTCTTGGTTCTGGCTTGGGTTCTAGTTACTGTTACAACATTTAGAGAAGTGATTATTTGATTCAGTTTTGGTTGGTGCAAAGGAGATTGGTTGATGCAGATATATTTGATGTTTGATTGATGTTATTGATGGATCCAGTTTGAAAATTTATGAAATGTGAGAAGGTTGTAGCCTTCTGTAGGTCAGCACCTATGTACTAGTACATCAACTAGTATAAGAGCTAAGGGGTTGTAGCTCCCTTCCAGGAGAAGCTGGAGAACAAGAGAAGGTTGTAGCTTTCTGTCTTTAGAAGCCTACGTACTGGTATAAGACTACACCAGTACAAAATATTGTAAAAGGAAGTTTCTTATTAAAAGAATGATAGAGACGATTGCAGCAGGTGGTTTTCACCCACATTGGGTTTCCACCTTATATCTTGTGTTCATGTGTGTCATTGTCTATTTTGTTTTTACTGCTCCTAGTTATTGTTTATATGGTTATGATGCATAGATTAAAGATCAACATATGAAGAATTAACTATATTATAAGTTTAGAGAAGTGATTGTTTGCTTCAGTTTTGGTTGGTGCAAAGGAGATTGGTTGATGCAGATATATTTGATGTTTGATTGATGTTATTGATGGATCCAGTCTAAAAATTTATGAAATGTGGTCCCTGGAAGAAAAGAGAAGGTTGTAGCCTTCTGTAGGTCAGCACGTACGTACTAGTACATCAGCTAGTAGAAGAGATAAGGGGTTGTAGCTCCCTTCCAGGAGAAGCTGGAGAACAAGTGAAGGTTGTAGCTTTCTGTCTTTAGAAGCCTACGTACTGGTATAAGACTGCACCAGTACAAAATATTGTAAAAGGAAGTTTCTTATTAAAAGAATGATAGAGACGATTGCAGTAGGTGGTTTTCACCCACATTGGGTTTCCACCTTATATCTTGTGTTCATGTGTGTCACTGTCTGTTTTGTTTTTACTGCTCCTAGTTATTGTTTATATGGTTATGATGCATAGATTAAAGATCAACATATGAAGAATTAACTAGATTATAAGTTTATAGGGTATACGCTAGTTGTCTTATATACAGTTGCGTATACACGAAAGTTTCATTAACTGAAGTACCATATATGAATCAGAATATGGAAATGAAATATTATTGACTTGATAATACTGATTCACCACCCCCCCTCTCAGTATTATTTCCAACAATTGGTATCAGAGCAGGTCCTTCAGAAGAAGCTTGATTGCTTGAAGGACGATCTATCATCATGAGTAAATACAAAAGAGGGGGATCCATTAGACCTCCAATATTTGATGGGAGCAACTTCGTTTATTAGAAGGTAAGAACCACAACCTATCTTCAATCTCTTGCAACAGATGTTTGGGAAATCGTGGAAGGATGATATACATTTCCATCAGCAATTCCTACAGATACAACAGGTAAAAAGCAATATGAAACCAATGCCAAGGCCGTTTATACATTATTGGGGAAACTGTCACAATAAAAAATTTTCATGGTTATGCTGCTTAAAACCACCAAAGAAATATGGGACAAGATCATTCTAAGCTATGAAGGAGACAATCAAGTAAAATGTGCAAAACTACAATCTCTCATAATTCAAT
Source organism: Pinus taeda (assembly GCA_000404065.3). Classification (NCBI taxonomy): domain Eukaryota; kingdom Viridiplantae; phylum Streptophyta; class Pinopsida; order Pinales; family Pinaceae; genus Pinus; species Pinus taeda. The sequence continues at coordinate 42,406 of APFE030421090.1, forward strand.
ATGAAACTCTCAAAATGCACAATGATGAAAGTATAGCTCATTACTTCCTACATATAGATGAGATTGTTAATTGCACGGAAAACTTTTATGAAGAGTTAAAATAAGTTACTTTAGTTGAAAAGGTTTTAAGATCCTTGTCTTCTAAGTCTGAATCAAAAGTTTCTACCATAGAAGAAAAGCAGGATCTTCAGAGTATTACTATGACACAACTGCACGGAATCCTAACTGCTGTCAAAATGAGAAAAGGTGGTCCATCAGATATGAGAGAAGCCACATTCAAGGCTTTAGGAAGAGAAAAACTCAATGAATCAAGACATATTTTAGGAGGAGAGGAAGAAGCAAACTGTGTCAAGAATCTTCAACGGGGTTCTGGACATGGAAAATTTTAGGTACAAATTTTCGCCATTGGGCTAAATTAAATGGTTTTATATTTTTATTGGGAAAATATTTTGTATCATAGTACATTGTTACAAATCACCTCAAATTTATTTTATAAAAAAATTAGTTATAGAGCTTAGCCCGCCTTATTTTAAGGGAGAGGGTAAAAAAAGTAAATTTAGCCCTTGAAATTAGGAGTTACAATCTTCCATTCTCCCTCATTTTCAAGAAAATGTATTTATGATAGTTATAAATAAATTGGAGGTATGGTAAATAAATAAAAATACAAATAAACTAGAGGTATGGTAAATAAATAAAACCTCTTTTTATATTTAGTCCATAATCCTCTTTTTATTTAAGAAGGCTCAAAAATGAGGTTTCATTTAAGTGAATCCTATGGGCCAAATTATTATTAACACCATGAAAAAAAACATTATTAACCTTAATATTAGTATTAATAAAAATAAGGATGGCACATGGTATTGACCCGTGGTATTCACATGGAATGCAACCTATTTAAAGGGGAGAATTAAACTAGCATAGATCCATCTTTACTCTGGATCAAATATCGTGATATGCAAACTAACATAGAGTGAAAAAATAACTAATCCCTCTTAGGGCTTGGTAGATCAAGAGTAAAAATGGATCTTGTAATTTAATGTCACTTAAACATTTTAACTTGGTTAAAATAAAAAAATAAAATAAAAATCAATTATAATTTTATTAATTTTTATAAATTACTGATAGTAGTTTTTAAGCTCCAGGTTTATGATAACCCATCATATTGATGCATGGTAATACCATGGTATTCATGTGAGAATAGACTATTTAAAGGGGAAATTCTATCAACTTATTTCCATCTTAATTATGGGTCTACCAAGTGTTGGGAGGGATAAATAGATTTCATCCCTCTAAGAGTGGTAGATGTGGAGTTAAGATGGCTATAGGTTGGTTTTTATAATAATGAAGATATTAAATAGACTTAGTAAATTAAATTGTAAAAAAATCTTAAGGTGAATGGTTAAAGCTACATTTAGTCACTTCACAAAATTTAGTAAAAAATACCAATATCTCCATTAATATTGGTTTTTCTGATTTAACAAAAAAAAAATTCAAAACAATGAAATCTTAACTCTTTCCACATCACACTTGCAGAAGACAGATAGTTTCTACCCAGATTTCCCACCATTTTTTAAACATTCTCAATATGATATCTTCATGAAAAAGTTAAGGTACTGATCTTGGATTAGTTGTTTGAAAAATATGCTGGTTTGTACAACCTTTCATCTTCTCTGCTAAATAAGCTGGTTTGTACAACCTTTCATCTTCTCTGCTATTCTTAGTTTGTCGTAATGATATATAGGGGTTGGGTCACTACACCATAATATCATAAAAGGCGAAGATTCTGCACCAAAAAAGAAATTAATCAACATGTTACAACACTGTTAAAAATAGTATGAAGGTAGTGGATTATGCTAATAAGAAATTTAGATTGGAGAGACATAATTAAATTTTATTATTAATTGAAGATTTTCAATAAAATAATAATAAATCTGTATTTATATATTTATATATTGATTGGAAGGCTTCTGACAATGGTCACTTCTTTCCATTAGATCCCCTTCAGGCCTTTGGGATACCTACTACTTCATTATATTACATAGTTGTTCCTTGCTACTTGTTGGTGTATTGGGGTAAACAAACTTGATTTGTTTTTTTATTATTTTTTTTTATCTCATAGTTTGAGTCTGTGGAATAAAAAATAAATTTTATAGCTTGGCAAAAGTGGTAGCTTGAAAAAAGTGGTAGAGAAAACATTAATCTCTCCTACCATGACAAACATGGCCACTAAAACTTGCAACACTATTTGTAGGAAGTGAAAATTATGTTTCCCTTTTCCAACATGTATGTTAGTATATTACAATTTAATGAAAAATTTATTATTATCATAATATGGTTTCATACTTTAACAAAAATTCGCCAAGACTTCACAATGTTTTTATTATTCAAGTGAAGATCTTACAAGATTTTATAATTATGAAGATTGCCATATATATATATATATATATATATATATATATAATATTAGTGATAAAATCGCCTCCCGTTTTTCCTATGTATCATGCGGATTCGCCCATTTATTTTACATATAAATTTAGGGTGGTTCTTAAAATTTCCCCTGGTTTTGGAAGATATAGAGGTAAAATACCTTTCAAATGTTTTTCTTGTGGAAGCATTGGTCATTATGCTACCAAATTTCCTCACAAGGATAAGCTTGATAAAGGTAAGGAATCAAAAAAATGGAATAGAAAACAAAGTGTAAGTAAGAAGAGCTACTATATGCATGAAGATAGCGATGGTTTATTAAATAGTGATGAAGATGAAAATAGTAACGATTATAGACTTCTGATGGCTTTTGAAGATGATGATTTCTTGGATGCTTTAGATGAAGATGGTCTTTATGAAGAAATATCTAAACTTAAAATTTGTTTAGAAAAAGAGAATATGATTATAGATACTATGACATTCCAACTTGTTGAAAGAGAAAAACACAATGAAAAATTAAAATGTGAAATTGTGGGTCTAAGAAAGGATACTGAGAAAACAAAAGCTCTCAATCTTAGATTTTCTAAAGGATTAGAGACCCTAAATGAAATTATCAAAGTGCAACATTCTCCTCTGATAAAGATAGGTCTTGGATATATTGAAGAAGCACATAAACCGTTCACCTCCACTAAAAGCTATCTTGATGCAGTAAAGAGTAGTGAATAGTTTGAAAATCATCAGCAAAGGAATAAAGAAAATCACCAATTAAATTGGGGTCAATCTACTTCAAGGATGAACAAAAGCTACAACCAACCTTAGGAAAGTCATACTCAGTTTGCTTCAAGAATGAATGTTAATGGAAACTACAATCACCAGGTCAGTAGGTTCAATAATCGCAAGAATTTCTTTAATGGCCAATGTTTTTCACGTCATAACTTTGGATACAAAGTTTCTCAATGTGTTGCTTACAAGACCATCATGACTAGAGAAGCACGAAATCAAAAGAATGTGACAGGGATCATGAAAAAGGACCTACAATTACTTTTCGCTTCTTTGAAATTAAATAGAATGCTCTATCTGTAACAACTTCGGTCATGATGATTCCAAATGCAGGAGAAAATTTTGGCAAACATCGCAGAAGGAGAAAACTTCATTGGGTCCCAAAACTTGGAAAAATAAAGAACCAGAAACAGAAAGATGTGGTATAGCCTTGTATGCAGAAGGACAAGAAAATCAGTGGTACATCAACAATGGATGCTTGAAACACATGATAGGTGATAAGGAAAAAATTCAGTCATATAATGCCTTAGAAAAGGAAAGGAAGGTCTCATTTGGAAATGACACTCCTGTTGTCATAAAAGGTAAAGGTTCTATTCTCTTAAAAGAAAAGGTTAAAGCTGGGAATGTTATGTATGTTGATGGTCTAAAGCATAATCTATTGAGTGTCAGTCAAATGTGCGATCAAGGAAATGAAGTAGTATTTCGATCAAATGAATGTGTTGTTCGTGAGCTTGATATAGGAGAAATAGTGATCAAAGGTACAAGAACTCCAAACAACCTATACATACTCAATGGAGGACAACAACAGTGCTAAGCAAAAATCATGAACACTGGTTATGGCACAGAAGATTGGGGCATCTAAGCTTCTCTCAAATAAAAAAAGCATGTAGATTCCAGGTTGTTCGTGATCTTCCTGATGTCAACGTTCCAGACAATACATTATAAAAATCATGTCCATTTGGTAAGCAAACTAGAACTCATTTCCCTAAGAAGGAAGGATCAGCTACTAAGCCTCTTGAACTTGTTCATACTGATTTATGTGGTCCATCAAGGAAAAAGTCACCTCATGGAGAAGAATACTTTATATTGTTCATTGACTACTTTTCCAGAATGTGTTGGATAAGACTTCTAAAGCATAAAGATGAAGCATTTTAAAAGTTTAAAGCCTTCAAAGAATTGGTTGAAAATGAATCAGATCGCAAAATCAAATTCCTCAGGTCTGATCAAGGAGGGGAATTTACCTCAGATGAATTCTTCGACTTTTGTGAAGAACATGGAATAAAAAGGGAATTCTCTACCGCAAGGACTCAGCAAACTGGATTGGTAGAAAGGATGAACAGAACTATTTAACAAATGGCCTCGTGCCATGCTAGATGAATCTGGAACTCCTGCAACCTTCTGGGGTGAAGCTGCATTTGCTGTTGTCACCATTCTCAATAAAACAAATGTTCGGGTAAACAACACTCAAACTCCACATGAACTTTGGTATGGTAAGACTCCTACTATAAAATAATTCAAAGTTTTTGGAAGAAAATGCTACATCAAAAGGAATGATGAAAAACTTGGCAAGTTTAAACCTAGAGTAGATGAAGACATTTTCCTTAGTTACTCTTCTTGAAGTAAAGGATATAAGTGTTATAATAAAAGAATAGGGAAAATTGTTGAAAGTATTGATGTTGTGGTTGACGAAGCAGGCCAAAATCCAAAGCAGGTAAAAACTGAAGATTATGAAGAAGATGAGGATTATCCTTCCACATCAAATCAAACTAATTCTGAAGAACGAACCATTGAAGCACCAGAAGAAAAGATAACATAAGATAACATAGAAGAAAAGACTCCATCCAGGTATATTAAAAAAAATCATCAAGAGACTCAAATTTTGGGACAGAAAGAGGCAAGTGTGTAGACAAGAAGAACTATTACAGAAGCTTCAAGCTATCTAGCATTGCTTTCCACCATCGAACTTCAAAATGTACATGAAGCATGCAAAAATGAATGTTGGGTCAAGGCCATGAATGAAGAGCTTGAGAAAATTGAAAAGAATAATACTTGGGAATTAGTTCCTAGACCTCATGATAAGAATATCATTGGAACCAAGTGGATATTCAAAAACAAGCTAAGTGAAAATGGAGAAGTTATTAGAAACAAGGTTAGACTTGTTTGTAAAGGATATGCTCAACAAGAAGGTACAAATTTTGAAGAAAATTTTTCACCTGTTGCTAGACTTGACGCCATAAGAATGCTCCTTGCTCTTTCTAGCTTACAGAACTTCAAAGTATACCAAAAGGATGTAAAATCTACCTTTCTTAATGGAGACTTAGAAGAAGTAGATATTGAGAAACCAGATGGATTCATCCTTCGAAATGATCCAAAATTTGTATGCAGACCCAGAAAATCTCTCTATGGTCTAAAACAAGCTCCAAGGACTTGGTATTACTGTCTTGACAAATACCTCCATCGACAAGGTTTTTCAAAAGAATTAGCTAATAGCAATATCTATACAAAGATTGACAATGATAAATTGCTAATACTTGTTGTGTATGTTGATGATATCATTTTTGGTAGCAATGAAGAAGCCATGAGTCAAAACTTTGCTTTGGTAATGTAGAAAGAATTTGAATTGTCCCTGCTTGGTGAACACACATATTTTCTTGGTTTGCAAGTTCAAAAAAATAAAGATGGTATTTTTCTATCACAAACCAAGTATCTCAAGTAGATCTTGAAAATATATGGCATGGAAGATTTTGAACCAGCATGTACCCCTATGGTAACAAGATGCAATCTCAGTTCAAATGATGAATCAACAATAGTATATCAACCAACCTATAGATCCATGATTGGCAGTCTGCTTTATCTAACAGGTACCCGACTAGACATCATGCATGCAGTGGGAATAGTTGGAAGATTCCAAGCAAATCCAAAGGAATCACACCTTTAGGCAGTGAAAAGGATTTTCAAATATCTTCAAGGAACACAAAACTTTGGTTTATGCTATCCTAGGGATACAGATCTTACACTTCATGCATATACAGATGGAGATTGGGCAGGAAGCGTGGATGACAGAAAAAGCAGTGGTGGTGCATTTTTTATGGGTTCTAGATTAGTATCTTGGTTCAACAAGAAACAAAGTTCAATCGAATTATCTACAACTAAAACAGAATATGTGGCTACTATATCTTGCTGCACACAACTCCTTTGGATGATGCAAACATTGCAAGAAATTCAGATTACATGTACTCCACCCATCTCCATTCTATGTGATAATACAAGTGCAGTCAGTATTTCAAAGAATCTAGTCATGCATTCCAAGACCAAGCACATACCTATAAAATATCATTTTATCTTTGAACAAGTGCTTGAACAAAAGGTCCAATTGGAATACATTCCCTCCAAAGAATAGGTTGCTGATATATTCACCAAACCACTACCCAGAGAGACATTTGGACATCTCAGACAGAAGCTGGGAGTAGTTGATGCATCATCTTGCTATTAAAACTTATCTGTTTTAGAAAAGTGGTTGTACATGAGTTTCATGAAGCGTATCTGCATACATACACTAGTTTCTGTGGAATCAATTACGTATATGTTGGTTTGAAGTAAAACAGTGGGCCAAACTCAAGATGAAAAGGGTCTGATATGGGTCTGACTGTGATCATATGGCATAGGTCCAGGGGGATCACATACTTCTAATAATGCGTTATTGGCATTATCTTAGAAGATCTTGGTACAAATTCACATATTCAGGTGGAATAGGTGCAGAGGCAGATCATGGTTGCTAATATGGATGGTGATTGACAGATGCTGTTGATGATAGTAATTGATAACTATCATAGTCTTGTTTTAGATATTTTGTCTCTATGTCATGTATATCTTTTATTATCAAGGCCATGAAACAACCTATTTTGTTTCCCCACTATGCATGGGATGGATGATGTAATGTTCTTGTTTTGTCATGTATAAACATTTGGCATATCACCACTTGATTGGAAGATGGATGTATGTATGAGTCTTTGGTGATAGGAAGGTCATTTATGATGTACAAAGTCATGTTCTTCTTGTAGAACATCCTTTCGCAGACCTTGCTTGCAGTCAGGGGGAGCATAGACAACACACTTCAACATATCAGAGAATTTAACATGTACTCAGGGGGAGCATAACCCTTTGCCCTTGATGATAAAGGGGGAGAGTGACTTGGGGTTGCCATCAAGTCCAATGGGGGAGATTTTGGGCATTATGACACAGATTTGGCACTATGACACAGATGTTGTCCTTGATGGAAACTCTCATAGATGACAGATCACAATTTAGGCTCATAGAATGAAGAAAGAGAGGTATGCACAGGTTCCCATTGACCAAGCCACGTGTACACGCGGGTTCCCAGACCAAAAGGAACGTATGGTGTATTCACACACTTTCACGAAAGGAAAGGTGCACACATATTGGAAAACTTAGTTTTGGTCCGTGGTATTTCGTCCATGGTATTGTGATCCATGGTATTGGTACAAGGTATCTTGCCTGATGTGTTGACCCCAGGTATTTTGTCCAAGGTATTGATTCTAAGTGGTTTTGGACCATGGTATTGAATAAGGCCTAAGACTATAAAATGAGGAGAAGATCATTAGGAAAAGACACTCATGAATTGAATATCTAATCAAGAGAAAGATCTAGCTTACAGGTTATTGGGTTATGGTGCACAACTGGATCTGTATCAAGGATGAATTTGAGCACTTGAGGAAGGATAAGTTCTATTTATGGGTCAAGATCTTAAGGCTTGAACATAAGTATCTTTGTGTGCTTTTTGATCTTTTATCTTAATAATTAGTGCATGTCGTAATCTGTAAATATGATGATCTGGGTATAACTGATGTTTGAATAATTGCAAAGGTTAAATCATCATTTACAAATCTATACGCAGGTTCATTATAGCAAAGGAACGTATACACGCCGGTTCAGCAATTCAAAAGTTCGGATACGTAGGTTTGCCTTGATACAAGTGCATATGCATGCAAGTTTGTCACATTGAAGTAGTGTACACCTCATAAAATATGCTTTAGCTACTTCTGATTGCTGTTGTGGTGTTCTAGGTTCTGGCTTGGGTTCCGATTATTGTTACTGTATTCTGGTTACAACATTTAGAGAAGTGATTGTTTGATTCAATTTTGGTTGGTGCAAAGGAGATTGGTTGATGCAGATATATTTGACATTTGATTGATGTTATTGATGGATCCAGTCTGAAAATTTAGAAACGTGGTCCCTGGAAGAAAAGAGAAGGTTGTAGCCTTCTATAGGTTAGCACCTATGTACTAGTACATCAGCTAGTACAATATCTAGGGGGTTGTATCTCCCTTCCAGGAGAAGCTGGAGAACAAGAGAAGGTTGTGGCTTTCTACAGGTAGAACCCTGCGTACTAGTATAAGATTGCACTAGTACAAAATATTGTAATAAGATGTTTCTTATTAAAAAAAAGATAGAGACGATTGCAGCAAGTGGTTTTCACTCACATTAAGTTTCCACCTTATATCTTGTGTTCATGTGTGTGAATGTCTATTTTGTTTTTACTGCTCCTGGTTACTGTTTATATGGTTCTTCTGCATAGATTAAAGATCAACATATGAATAATGAACTAAATTATATGCTAGTTGCCTTATATACAGTTGCGTATACACACAAGTTTCATTAACTGAAGTAGCATATATGAATCAAAGTATTAAAATGAAATATTATTGACTTGCTAATAGTAATTCCCCCCCCCCCCTCTCAGTATTATTATCTTGACATCATTGAAGGACCACATTCAAAAGAAGAAGATTCAAATAAGAAGACCATAGAACCATGGGCTGCATTTGATGAAGAGAAGACAACAAAATCAGAGAATGAGAAAGATCCCTCATGGTTACCATCAAATCCTCCATGTATTCAAGAGATCAATCAACAAAAAGAGGAAGACTTGAAGGTCATGGTAAAAAAAGACATAAAGAATGAACCAGATAAAAAATCAAACCAAGGGCATGAAATTTATATTGAGGTTTGGTTCCAGTTAGTCACTAAGTTGCAACATCACTCTCTTCTTCAATTATGCTTGATCCTTTCAAAGTCAAAGCATTTGATGACTCAAATCTAGGTACATGTCAAAGCATACATTTCAAGCCTCCACTTCATTTTGTCTATCCTTTTGATGTGCACATGGCTCCATTAGAAGTATTCTTATACTTGAAAGTGATTTTGTTGTTCAAGTAGGGTAGGGTAGAAGGAAAAAAATTAAAAATAAGAGAAAAAAATAAAAATATAAGGTGAAAACCTCCTTGGAGGTGCCTCAAATTAGCTCATTGTTTGAAAAACCTCCATGAGACGATCAATGAGTTGGAAGTAAGAAAAAAAAAAGAAAAGATCCTAGGTGAAAACCTCCTTTGAGGCACCTAGGCAGACCTACTAGTTGAAAACCTCATTGAGGCGGCTAGTAGGCCTAGAAGAAAATAAAAATAAAAAAAGAAGTCTTTGCTCCATGTATCTCTCTCATGAATGCATGTACTCTTCAACATCTGCAAGCAACAAAAACAATTTGGTACCAAAAGAAAAATTGGTCAAGTCTAATCAAAAGAAGTCAAATTTTGACTTTTTCCTACTTTGTTCAAATGCTCCAACAAGGCCAAGGCCATCCCAATCCATCACTCTCATATATTTTCACCATCCACCCATCATCCTCAAGCTTCTACCACTCATTTTCCTTGCTTTCCTAAAAAACTACAGGACACCACAGGGTACAAAAATACACAGAGCAAAAATTTGTTTTTTCCATAACTTGAAAACCATGAATCCATTTGCCACGATGTTTTAGGAGGATATGCATATGGATGATGGTAACATGCTCAAGTAATTTCAGCAAGTTCCAGTGCACGGATCCTAAGAAATTGGCCTCCATCACCTTTAGCCCTTTTTTCATTTTCTCAATATCCATGTATCCATTTAAAAATCTATTTCCTTGGGAGATGCATATGGATGATGGTAACATGCCCAAGCAATGTCAACAAATTCCAATGCACGGTTTGCAAGAAATCAACCTCTGTCACCTTCACCCATTTTTAATTTTTCTCGGTATCCATGCATATATTGAATAAATTTTTTCTATGGGGAGGTGCATAATGATGATGGCAACATGTTCAAAATGTTTCAGCTCAATCCAATCTACCATTTGGGAGATATGGACAAAACAAGTTGTTGTCTTGTAAACCTACAGCATTCCCTACACGATACAAAAAAACACCTATAGGATTGGAAATGAGCAGTTTTAAAGGAGATCCATAGGTCAAAGAATCTTCTCCAGAGCTTAACAACAGCGTTAGGATCATCAACATCACCATCCAATAGCTGCACATCAACATCAACTCAGCAACAACATGCATGTCTCTCCAACAACCATTAGGTAGGTACATGTATGCAATATTGTTGACCTCTTCCCTTGAGCATATTATAGTTAGAAATTTGTTGTTAGTGTATGAGAGATGAGGTTTTATAAGCTAAGGATGGGTCAATAGTATCAGTCGCCTTCAACTAGTTGACTACAGTTCACTCCTTCACTCATGCAATGCTGAAAATTCAAATTATGAAGGGTGATGATTTCAAGGAATGAGGACAACAGTTAAAAGAAGAAATTTTTACAAACGCCAAGGTCACCACAACACTCCAAGCCCTCCATCCACGTCATATTCACTATCTATTCATCATTCATCTATCCCATTTTATTCTTGAAAAAAAAAACAAAGAGAGCATACTCTCCATTTTCATGAAATTTCCATTTGCAGGTCAACAAGAAGGGTGGTTAAAGAGCAAAGGAGGATAACAAAGAGACCCCTGTCACTCACATTTTTATTCATTACCATTCATTCCTCCACCATTTTTGTCATTTTTTCCACTCCTTTACTTCAATTTACAAAGGGACTATGTTTTCTACATGATGATCTTGTAGGAATTACAATGACCCAGAAATCCTACAGGAGGCAGTCCTAAGGCAAATAAATGGTGGAACAAGGTAGCAGAATGTTGATAAGGGTGTGGAAGACCTTGCCAAACTGAAAAAAAATAATCAAGAACCATCTTGAATAAGGGGACGAATGCAAATTAATGGTCTCAAGAAACAAGGATTTTTCTTTGCACAAATATGTTTTTTGGCTTGTCCTTGCAGAGCTTACAGCCAAAATTCTTAATGCTCAATAGAGAGGCCACCAGGGCCATGGAAGAGGCACAATGAGGTCACTAAGTTTCTCAGAGGATGAGAAACACTTTCAACATGGGGTATGATGGGCCTCTAAATTAGACATAAATTTAGGCCCATGCCTCTAATTTAAAACATAAATTAAGGCCTATGACCATACTTCGGCACACTAAACCTCTCTTTTTGCATTAGATAATTTATTTTTAGCTTTAATATAATCATTAGGAAAGTTTATGAATAATTGAATTTTTGTGCCTAATATTATTTATTTTTTTGTAGAATATTATGAAAATATTGGGAAGATTATGAAGCATTGGAGGAGAAGATAATTTAGGGACTTGTTCCCTACTACTCAAGGATCAATAATAAATAATAAGTCAATAAGATATTATGGAATTATGGCACAAATTGTGGAACTCCAATGACTGAGAAAATCTAGGAATGTGTTCCACTAATCAAGGGATTTCGGTGGGGAAAACTTCCTCCATCCACGGGGAATGATTATTAATCATTTTTTATAAGTACCAAGTCGAATTTGCCTCTAGGGAATGATTGAGAAAATCTAGGAATGCGTTCCCTGCCATATAATGCAAATTCCTAGTATTGGGGACTAGATCACTAATCAAGGGATTTTGGTGGGGAAAGCTTCCTTCATTCATCGAGAATGATTCCTAATCATTTTGTATAAGTACCAAGTTGAATTTTTCTCTAGGGATAGATTTTCATTAGTGTTATTGTGGAGAGAGCTTGTATTCTTGCAGCTCCATTGTATTTTCTTGCAGGGATGTACTTTTATTGATGAAAATAATGAAGATGTTGTAATGCTCAACTTCTAAATCTTGTTCTCCTCCATAGGTCTCTGATTTTACTTGGGCTTGGCCATCCCAGGAACCTCAAAGCCCTTTTGTATCATTTTCTTTCCTTCTTTTCATTGCTTATTCACATGCATCTCTAGTTTTTATTTCCTTTCGTTTCTGCATTTAGAATTAATGATTTCTTGTTGTAGGATTGAGTTAAATGGTTGATGTAAGTTCTTTTGTAGGATAAAAATCATTATTCCATCCTTGGAAAAGTTTTTGAAGTTCATAGGAATCATTGAGTTGCGTGGATTAGTCTTCTTATTCCCAAATCTAGATTGTTGGGCCTCCTTTTTAGCAAAGAACAGTAAATTTCTGCTATTTTTTAGAGCATTCTAACGAGCTTCAATTGAATTGATTCCAATTGCAATAGATCAGAAAAAAAATTCTATTTCATTGCAAAAATTTCCCCATTGCATTTTCACTTGATTTGGTTAGGTATTTTTTAGATTTACTAGCTCACTAGTTCTCGAATTTCTAGATTTTCCACTAGTAATGTTTTTTATTTTTTTGTTTTTGCATGGGTTAACAGAGGTGTTTTTGAGAGATTCCACTTGGAATAGGGACCTAAGAAATCCTAGTTCATAAAAAAAAATTTCCCATCCAATTTCGATTTTATTTTATTTTTCATTATACACTCACCAATTTCATCATTTCACAATGAAACTTCTCCAAGCTTTTTGAGCAAATCCATCCACATCCCAACTTTGGTTTTGAGTTCCAAGTGATCCTAGGAATTTTTTCACTCCATTCCACCTAGCTACCACCTTCCCTAAGCCTTCAATCACCTCCAACACCTCACATTTTTCTCTCGATTTTATCTTGTAGGTTCACTATAATTCCTACAGGATCATCTTGTAGGTTTCTAGTACATCCTGTAGGTTTTCCTGAAATGGCCTATTTTGAGGCTGAATTGATGGAAAACCTCTAGAAAATCACCAAAATACTCTCAAGGGTATCCCACACCATCCAACCATCTCCTAACCATTCCATCCAACCTCCAACATCCTTAATTCACTTGCCACATAACCAAAAGAAATTAGTTTGCATACTTGATTTTGCATGAAAAGACAAAAAGACAAAAACAGATTTATTTCAATCCCTTTACTTGCACAATAGTGATTTTTGATGCTTATTACTTGCATGCTTAGATAGTAGCATTCGGTTCATGATAATTTACCATTATTTCAAAGCATAGTTTCTTGGCAGTTAATTAGGAAAAGGTGTGATTTAGCATTGAATTTTCGTCTCTTTCCTTGTACGTTCTTTCTTGCAATAGGTTAAGGCTCCATTTCATATATTTCATTTTCTACAATTAGTTTAGGATTTGAATTCAGTACATGCACTCAATTAGATCATGATAGTAAAGGAAGGACACATTATAAGCCACACATATAGTTCCGACACCTCTTAAGTTTGTACGAACACCAGTTTGATAATTAAAATCAGTAGCCTTGGGAGTTGCAGCATTCTTGTTGCAATATCGAGACACATCAATATGTTGGATTCGAATGTAGTTCTATAATGGTTTTAACATTCCTTCGGGTCTGGATGACATCACATTTTTCATTTTCTTTTCGTTTTTATGTTTGCGTTCTTTTAAGAAATGCGATGCGATTGTGATAAAGACCTTTGAAGAATAGTTCAAGCCTTAAGTATTATAGAAGCTAAGTGATATTTATGGGTCTTTTACAAGGATTTTGCATATTGCATCTTGTGCATTCTACCTCATGACTAATCTTTGTTGTTATTAGATCCTGTGATTTGCGATAGAGCGAGAATGTGTTATCATGAAACAACTTGGTTTGATGTCTTAGTTTATCCAAAGTTTTCTTCCAAATTCTTTACAAAAGGCAAGCTCTTATTTGCTAATTTTTTTTTGGAGAATTTTTAAAAGGGTCCCCATTTACTAATACAATATTAATTATTAAATCAATAAATGGGGGGGCGGAGGGGGTGGGGGGTTGTTGAACAGTACAACAATTGGCACTTCACTGGAAGAACCCATTATCTATGATTTTTTTTTTTAAATTTCTAAAACTTCCAAAATAAAGATAGTTCATAAAATAGAAATGACATGAAATTTAAGATAAGAAACATTTCTATGAATAAAAAACAAACTCACCTAATCACAATTCATTTTATATCCTCTTCAAAATGAAAATTCCTTTATCTATATCAGTCTTTACTTGGTGTAAAGATAAAGCAGGGGGCTATTGTAGATTAGCTTTTAGATGTACCCATTTGCCATAGGTAGAGCCTCTGATGTGAGCAAGCATCCATAGCCTCGACAGAGTTACCTTTTAACCATCAATGATTCAGTATCCTATTTAGATAAGAGAGAAATTTTTAGAGATAAATTCAGACTCATATACTTATTCGCTTCTCTTTATTTTTTAAACAATTTATTTTTCTTCTAATTGTTTTCTTATTTCTACTTAAAAGTCGTTGTCTTGGTTTGGTGGCCAAAAATTGACAATGCCATTCATTGGTTGTAATTCAATTGAACAAGATAGCTTGTGATGAGACCCCTTATCTTTTGATTAAAATAATCTCAAGCCATTATTTCAGTGTATTATTTCCCTATGAACATGGTAAGTCGGCTCTTAATGAGACATCTTATCTTTTAAGTTTTAGTATATTTTAGAATTACACTCTAAAAAGAGAAAAGTTTACTAGATGGGGAGGATCATTGACTCTTTAAGAGTTTCTGGATGACAATTATAGAGTTAAAGGTTCTTATCTAGAGAGAGCCATTTCTTTGTTAAAGATACTTTTTTTGACTAATAATAGAACAAAGGTCTCTTTATAAAGTTGGGGTTTCACAAAGAATAAATAATTTTGGTGGAAACAAGCAAATTTCATAGAGATAGAACTTAAATTATTTTTCAAATGTCATAATTATTTGCTTAACAGTCTCTACTTATACAAGTGAAAAATAATTTTTTAAAGAGATTTTTATTGTAAGGCCAAAAATCAATACTATTTAACTTTTATTTTCCTAGGAAAAGTAAAGGCAATAATGTACAAGGGATAGGAGAGGTTACATTCTATGAAAAATATTTCTTCAAAATCTGCCTATTCACAGGCAGAGAATATCTCTTGCCTGATAAATCTTGCAATAAAAATGTTGATGGGACGATTTGTTCTGCAAACTGAAATGGGCCAAGCCACATTCTTTGGAATTTGGTATGCTTACTTTTTTCCTCGTGTGCTTTATCCCACTTCAATACAAGGTCTCCGAGTTGAAAAGATTTAATACTTATAGAATTTGAATCAAAGGAAAATTTCACTAAGTGTTGATGATGTGCATTGGTGGGCCCCAGTATTGCAGCAATAATGCTACAACTCCTAGGGCTTTCTTCTTTGCTTTTATCAACTAGGTAGTTCACAACAAATTTGGAAGCGATGGTGCTATATGCACAAGTACTAGCTCTTACTGTAGGCTGTCACTTGGTCAGCTAGCACAAGTTCGCTAGGAGCTTAAGCCAACATCTATGAGTTCTCAGAAGAAGATTTTCACTGTAATGAAAGGAAACTAACTCTACAGGGGCTATTCTACTTGCAAAAAGAGAATGAAAACTGAAACGAAACGCAAACCCTAGCAAACCCTAACAAACCCTAGTTTACCCACTAACCCTACTTTTGCAAGAAATGATATGGAAACTAATGAAATGAGGGCCATTAAATAATAAAAAGGTGAATTGAATGTATTCAAGCTACTTCTGAAAATAAATTAGAAGAAATCATCTTTTTGTACTTTTGAGTGTTTTTATGTGAAATTATTATGCTTGTGATTTATCTGATTGTGACTGTGTAAAGGTTTGGTGGCAAAGGAAGATGGAGTTGGTTGTTGCAGAGGTGGATGAAGGTGTGTAGAGGTCCTAAGAAGCCTGTAGTACCCTTCTCAAGACTTCCATAACGATCAAACTTCGAAAAATCACTCACAGGAAATTCTACAGGAGACTGCAGGGGATCTACAGGAGGATCTACAGGAGGATCTACAAGAGGATCTATAGGAGGAGGACGAGAGCTATTTTTGGAGTTTTAAAGGTGGAAAAATGATGGGAAAGGGGATATAAAGGCTAGATGAAGGTGTTGAGGTGTCTAGAACTTGTCAAGGGGGATCAAGAATGAACGTGATGGTTGGATTTGTTCAAATGGCAAGAAAGCAACTTTATGGAAAACAACACAGAAATTAGGGCAGATTGGTGAAATGTCGTGACTGAGCTGGGAAATCTATGAGAAGCATGTTGGTGTTGGTTGTTCTATGGATTTATGGTGAGTTGAGATGTCCTGCAAGTGATCTGCACATTTACTTATCAAAACTGACCAAAAAAAGAACTAAAAACTAAAGTTTCTCTAGCTTGACTTAATTTTTGACCTAAAAACAAAAAACGCTGAACAATACCTTATGAACAAAAAATCATGTGAGAGAACTATGGGAAAATAATAGGAAATGATCTAAGAAAATGAATTTGAACCAATATAAACTTTCCCAAATCAAGTTATCACACTAGTAGTTGCATGGAAGAGAACAAATTGTGTTTTTGGTGGCAACAATAGTGCCTTGATCTCAAATCATAAGCCTAGGAAGGGAGAGAGGAGATCAAGACCTGTTGTTGGCCTTTTTAGATCTTTTTTTGTCACTGCAGCAACTTAGTTAAGAAACTTGAAACAAAAACAACCATACTAACCATCAAAAGCAACCTAATCTAACAAAGTAAAATGAATCTATACAACAGAAGTTAACTCATGAATTGAAACAAAAGTAGATAAGTACACAGTAGGAGGTGCTGGGCAGCTTGGTTTGGGCCCTAAGACATGAGCTTCAGCCCTCTGAAAGAGATCAGTGTTGGCTCAAAAACCATTTCATCGTCATTATAAAAAATAATAGTTACATTACATAAATTGTTCTAAAAAAGGAACTCGAAAATGAGTTGAACACAATGTTGCAGAAAAGTGTGAAAATCTACTAATAGCTGGCTAAACTATTGAGGCTCTAAGCCTTCTTATTTATACAAATGGGGACTTCCAACAGTCCTCCTAAAATCAAGGAACTCGGCTTCTTAGAACTGAAGATAAACAACAGTCCTACTTGACTTGCTCAGCTGCCCCTTGGAATCATCAATGTGGGCCTTTGTGCTCTGAGTTGCTGATGGAGGATTTGACGAAAGGGGTCATTAATCAAGGAGACACACCGCTATAAGTCCTCTTCATTGTTTTCCTAGAGTTTGGCTGCCATTTGCTCATAAATTCCTTGTCTTTGTCCAAAATTGTACAAAAAATCTGCATAAAGCACACATTAGACTACATGGCAAAGTGACTAACCCAATTCACCCTATTAGCATAAATATATTAAAAAACATGCAACAAACTAATGAGAATGGTGGATTAAGTCGAAATAAGAGGTAGAATGAGCCCATGTAATTACCCATTTCTGGGGCTCATCATCACCCCCTACTAAACGGGTTTCTCATCCTCGAGCAACTAATCTAACTCTTCATCTTTAATGGCTCTGAAAAATTTCCTGACATCCCAAGCCTCTAATGGGATGTCTTCCTCTCTATCATGGAAACCTGCTTCCCTATCCACTTCTTCCCATTGTTTATGTTCTTCCTCCTCATTAACTCCTTCCAATAGTCCTAGTAGTAGTGGAGGATTGAATTTGAGACTAATCTAGTTGGCTTTCAAATTTTGCATTAAGTGCTTATACAAGGGGCACTCTCCTCATGGCTTCCATCATCTTGTTTGGGGAGTGATACTCCTTGATCCTTAGGGTGTGTGGAAATGTATTCCACCTTCTCATGCAAGCATGAATACAGTCATCGCCAAACAATCTCTCCATTTCCTCAAAATGAGCAATAGGTTGTGCTTGCTTGTCAACATAATCAGGGAGAACTTAAGGATTAGCTACAAGGTGTTGGTGGGCATAGATGAGAGCCAAGGGTTCTGCTAGTTCTACTCTAATTATTAGGGGCTCACTCAGCTCTTTTGCCATCATTTTCTGAATTTCCACTCCTCTATTTTCTTTATGGCTCATCCAAGATTCCATAGCCATGAGCTTCAAGTCTCTCAATGCAGCATTTGGATCCCATAAATTCATGTCAATAAGTGCCATGTTGTGTAGGTAAAATTCTACTAGCTTTGCTTTATCCTCAGCTGAACTGTGATCACGTAAATGCATAAATTGGCCATAATCTTGAAATGGTATTGTGCCCCTCTAGGCCAGTGTTTTAATATGAATTTGGAGCCACTGATCTTTGCGGTGTAGTGCATATGATTTGGCTAGATGCTTGCACTCGAATGCTTCCATTGCCCAGCTGGCCATGTAGGCTAACTGGGCTTCCTTTTCCTGTAGTTGCCTTCTCAAAATCAACACTTCAGTTTCTACCTGTGATTATTTTTCTTGTTGCTATTTCATCAATGTCTCATTGTCGGCCTGGGGTTCTTCTTCTTGTTGTTGTCTCTCTCCTGCCTCAGTATCTGCCTAGGGTCCCTCTTTCTGTTGCTGTCCTTTCAAGATTGACATCCCATTTCCTCCTTAAGGTTCCCTTTCTTGTAGCTATTTTTTCAACAACTCATTTTCTTCCTGTAATTGAGCTCTTTTGATCCTCTATGTATGCCTTACCATGCTCAATTCTCTACTCATCTCTCTCAACTTGTTTTCCATGTGCCCTATGTCTTCGACCCCTTTGGATTTTACTATCTACATCCATGTGTGGGTCCTGACTCTTTCCTTTTCCAGCTCAAAGAAAAGAGGCACTGCAAACTTTTGTGTGATCTTCCCACCTTCCAGGAGGTTGTAGTAGGAGCCTAAGTTAGGCTGAGGTCCAAGCTCTAGTATCTCTTTTGCCTTATCTTCCTCTTGGGACTATTCTTCTGCCTTCTTTTCCAATTTTTTCAGTCTCTTTGAGCTTTGCTAATGTCTCCTGTAGAGAGGCTTGTGCCTCCTGTAGGACTGCTTTAGATTCCATTAATTTGATCCTTTCCATCTAGGTAGAGGTCTTAGGGCTTCTTCTCTCGTAAGAGACAGAGATTTTGGAGGGAAATTCCTCCTTTATTACAGTAGGTGCATCCTCAATAATGATTGGTTCTTTCGAAGGTCGTTGAGGCTTTCCCATCATGATTCATGTGCTCTTTCAAGCTTTCAAATACATAGATGGCTATACTTTTCTTTTCCATTTTTGTTTAGCTGGAGTACTAAGTGTAGTAAGAACAAGCACTACTTCTCTTGTTAGTGTCTCAGGAGACACCTCTTCTTGTTGTATTTCTTCTTCTTCCTCTGCAGTTTTTCCTATGTCTGCTGTTATCACCAAAATAGGACCCTGATAGGCTACTGATCAGACTATCTCAGTGTAACTATTTCAAACCAATATTTTAGCTAAGGCTTAGCCTCCTCAGCCTCAAAGGGCTCTCTTAAAGGGTTAATGATATTGATTAAAGATATGGATAGATGGCTAACTCTATGGTTTGTGATTTTATAGGTTTATAGGTTGAAAGATGAAGGCTGACTACCATTGGGATATGGAGTCAAAGTATGTTTTAGTACCTGAGCAAGATTAGCTTAACATGAAAGTCAAGGCATAGAGAATTTTTATACATCAACGAACAAAGATACAATGCAAGGAAACACAATTTATAAATACATGAAGGAAGTTAGAACATCATTGATGAGTTCTAAGTAACATGTATTCATACCACTACAAGTAAGTGAAAGAGGAAATCCATAAGACAATAGGACATTAAAACTCTCTTTGAATCCTGTAGTAGTGAAGCCAAAACATTCTACCTAGCATGGAAGTCAAAGCATTATAGAGTTCAAGTGTAGAATTGAAAATATCAAATAATGAAACATAATTAGTTTATCTATGAAAGAAGTCAGAGCATCATTGATGAGTTATGAGTATCATAAGTAAACACCACTGTAATGTAAGTATTGGAAGATGCCATCCAAACAATAACATACAACAACTCTTCATGAATCTTGAGTTGTCTAAGTAGAAACTCTGCCTTAGGTTAAAAATATACACAGTCTGCACATAGAGCAGCAGCTGAGCCAAAAAGTTTCCAACCCTTTTCTAATTCAACCTATTGCTTTATATATAGCATTTACAATATGTATTCCCTCATCCCTTATCAAGAGAATTTTAATTTTCTATGAGTCGCACCTATTCTAACCATAAAACAAACTATTAAATACAAATGACAGCTAACTAGTAGTCCTAGAGACCTAATACAACTAGGAGTGTAACTCCTTATTATGACTAAACCACCTTAACTAAACATTGAATACATTCTTTGATAGCTACAACCTCATGAGGTCGAATTTGATGAAGCCTCCCTGACGCAGGAAAATTCCTACATACCCAGAATCAAAAAAATCCAATGCATATAGAATGCATCTCAGTAAATGCCCAAATCAAATTTTCATTACTTGGCAAATTTCCACGGCTTTAACATACAACTCTGTGTTTAGCGCTACAACTCCACATTTTTCTTTGCTTTTACTCAACAACCTTATATCTCCCCTGCAATTTGATAAAATGACACAGGCATAAACCTGCCAAACCCAGAACCTAATTTCAAGTGCACATAAAAATTCACTTCACATTTATATTCCAACCGCATGCCAAGTAATCTACTTACTGGCAACTTCAACTCGTAATTAAATCCTGCTCCACACTTTCTAACTCCATTAAAATTCCCATCTGGGCAAATCATAATAATATGAAAATTTCTCTTGATCTGTACCCAGAATCTAACATACCTTATGGACTCTGCAAATTTATAATTTTCTTTCCACCTTATTCAGATCTAACAAAAATTGTCGGGGTAAATGGAATTCCCCACGCTAATTGCCAGATTCTGCAGACTTTTTGAATTCATCACGTTTTCTTTCAAATGCTTTAATCTCCTTCAGGATTTGACGCAGTAGCTTCACAGGGCCATAATGAAACCCACAAATGAACCAACATAATCCACAATTCCAATGTGATGTTCAATCAGAAATCGGAAATTCGTTGCGGTTCAAAGTCGCCTTCCCATCAATGATATGATATCGCCTCAGATCCAATCTTAATTCAAACAAATTTAATACATGTCAAGTGCATCTCCCATTGTAATGAATTACGATATGGATGGAATGATTCCGATCTGAACCAGTGGCTATACACAGGACTGATACATCAACAAAGTCGACTGATATAACTCTTAAATCTGTTTCAAAGCTCCAACAGATGATTACGCCAATTCTCTGTGTTAATAGATGTCACAACACGCAAATTCAATCAATGCCAGAATTTATTTAAACACAGAATTCTTACTGTTGAAATGAAAACACAGGTTTCCCCATTCCTTCGATTTCACAATCATACGATACTCATATCCCACCATCTGTCATTCGATGCGCGCAAACCATAATTGCATTCAAAGAATGAAACAAAGTCTCGCCCTTTCCTCTGCTCCAAAGTTTCGATCCGATCCAAATTGGAATCGGAGATTGCCAAAACTGAATGTTATTTGAATCATCACCGATCTACAACGCTGATTCGGACTTTCGGACTTGATACAATTCTGAATTGAATTGTGAATTAATTTAACTCCCCTCCAAGTTTCCGCGAAGTCCTCTCCATTGAAATTAAGAAAAACATAGTCCACAACCATTTAAATATAATGCACAGCAAAACAAAGCTCTGACTTCCACGATTCATCATAAATCAAATGCACAGCAAACAACACTCTGACTTCCATGATTTATCATACAATTAAGCACACAACACAATTTTATCAATAATATTGAGAAAACAGAGTCTCGCCTCAGGCCCATTATACAAGAAATTGACTTCTGTCAAAAACAACTCATACCCACCTCGGAGCTCTCGCTCCATCCAAAAAAAACCCACACACACACTTTCTGCAAATTTGAGCTTCGCTCCACACAAGAACACCCCCTCTCTGCAAAGATCTCATTGCTCATTACAATTTCCTCTCATTAATCCTTCCACTAATTCTGCTAACAAATCGATAACATAATTTTCTATTTTTAAAACTATAACATAATTCCCTATTTACTAGCTCTCATGCACACTTGTTTAACAAACCTTATCTCTAATTTAAAATAAGAAAATCTCATACTTATCACAATAACAAACTGTTTGAGAAGTTAGTAATCCCGAATTCGACCAAATAGTTAATGAATTTTACTATGATTAGCCACAACATGTGGACAATCCTCCACATTCCTGGATAATGCCGATGCTCCTACATCAGACTCCCGAAGTTTAAATTAACCATGATCTCCAGATCATGCAATTTTGTTCCATGTCGTCCTGGATCCCATACTTGGTTTGATATTTTTTCCTTGGTTACTGCTGTTGTTTGTTCCTCAAGTTTCTGTCCACTATGTGGTAATGCATCACTATCTGTTGTTGTCCTTTTCACATACCTTGCTGCTATTTTGCTCACTTTAATTTGCAATTCTTCATTCCTTGCTGGCTTCCTCATCAAAAGATTCGACTTATACAAATCTGCTATCTCATCTGGAAGTTCTCTCAAAAGTTCTGTATCATCTTTACTAACTGCATTGTTCGCAATATTTGTCTTTAATCCTCCTGCACTCTGGCTTTCGTCAAGATCAATGATCTTCAACGACTCAGTGTATCCTTTGAATTCAAAAATTCTTTTGCAATCCTCCTTAGCCTGCATATGACTATGAGTAGTCATTTCTTCAACAGTCTTCAATAACTGTTTGTCTTTCCTCAAGTTGATATGACCTACAAACACACAACAACCTTTAGTTTTCAAAATACAATACCTTCCAGTTTCTTTTGATGCTTTAAGCACCAATCCTCCATCATAGATCTTTTGGATTTTAGTGGATCCTTCTTGTTGTCAACAAATCAATATGAATTTTTTGAAGTTCCCTGAACTCATTCATTAGCTTGCCATTCCACCTCTGTTGCAATAACTTCCACTCACTCTTATCTTCAGTTTCCATCTGTATCTTCGGTCTTCTCTTGTCTTTCTTTGTACTGCCAGACCAATTTCTGGTTCTTCATTCTGCTGCCAGCTTCTATACTTCTGCAATTTGATGCCTTCCTCAAATTCACTCTCATGTAGCTGATCATTCCTTCCAAATTGTTGGTTACTTCCATATTCATTTTGCTGAGTTAATATTTCTGTCTCCTTCATACCTCTGAGGACATAACTTCCTTGTTGCTCCTGATCTTTCATCTCACCTTCACCTTCATATAATCGCTGCTCAATTTCTCTGATTTCAGCATCATCTTTTTTATGGTGATCCTCCTGAGTTGACCTATTTTCTACATCATCATATTGCAAGTATCTTTCATTAATTCCATTAAACAAATTCATTTGTTTACTTTTTTGTAGTCCCACTATGGAATTGTCTTTAGACTGCTGGTTTATATCAACCTCATCTGACTATTTCATACCAAACAGGATTTCATCTATGAACTCCTTCTGTTTCAATAGATCAACGCCGTATTCCTCTAAAAGGGATTCACCATCATACTTTACCTCAACATCTACATTCCTGGTTACGACAACTTCATCAGGATGTCCATCACCCTCTGCATATCCTGCAAACATACACAAACTATAAGAATCAAAATCACAAGGCTTCATTGCCTCATCTGCTTCCTTTGTCAACATATCATCGAATTGTTCTGAATTTTGCCAGTAGTCCAGAAGATCTTCAGCTGACCTCTCATTATCTTCTTCCCCCAACATTTCACCTTGTTTTGGTTTGCAAATGGAGACTTCCAATTCTACCTTTGCTTCTCTGAGTTTCTCTGATTCCTCTTGAGCACTCAATATCTGATCAATCTTTCTCAATTCTTCTACTATCTCTGACTTCACTTGCTGATTTCTCTTTTCTTGTAGCCTTGGCCACTTTACTCTTTTCCTCATGGTCCAAACACTTTTCTACAGCATCCTCATCAATATTCCAATTTGGAAATCTATCTCAGCTTTCTCTCAGTCAAACTCTTCTTGACTCATCTTCATGCCACTTGCTTTGGCATCTTCCTTTCTGTTGTGGCTTCTTTGTGAACTTCTGCTATGACTATCTACAGTCATTTCCTGCTCCTCTCTTTCCATGAGCTCTTCGCACCTCTGCATCAAGCCTTTGCAACAGTAAATCCTCCTTACTGCAATCTTACCTCACTAAGCTCTCCTCACTCAGTCTTTTGGTAAGCACGATCCCTTATCTAGAATCTTCTCTTGAGAAACACCTTTCCTCCCTCTAGGCTTTTTCAATCTCTCACTTTCTCTTTTGAAGACACTTCAATTGTCCTTTCTGTCCAATCTCTTGTTGGAATATTCAGGTTCACTTCCACTTTTGCTTTTAAGAACGCATCTGGTTATTACCTCACAACTTCTCTTGATTTATATTGTTGCAGTCTTCAATTCTTTCTTATGTTGTCACCTGTGCTTTGAATAGATTTCCCTGCTGCAATCTGGTACTAAACTTCATTCGGAAAAAAAAACTTATTCAATTACAATAGAGCCAGGCTCTGGTACCAAAAATTGATGCAGGAAAATTCCTACATACCCAGAATAACAAAAATCCAATGCATATAGAATGCATCTCAGTAAATGCCCAAATCAAATTTTCAGTACCTGGCAAATTTCCACGGCTTTAACATACAACTCTGCATTTAGCGCTACAACTCCACACTTTTCTTTGCTTTTACTCAACAACCTTATATCTCCCCTGCAATTTGATAAAATGACACAGGCATAAACCTGCCAAACCCAGAACCTAATTTGAAGTGCACATAAAAATTCACTTCACATTTATATTCCAACCGCATGCCAAGTAATATACTTACTGGCAACTTCAACTCGTAATTAAATCCCGCTCCACACTTTCTAACTCCATTAAAATTCCCATCTGGGCAAATCATAATAATATGAAAATTTCCATTGATCAATACCCAGAATCTAACATACCTTATGGACTCTGCAAATTTATAATTTTCTTTCCACCTTATTCAGATCTAACAAAAACTGTCGAGGTAAATGGAATTCCCCACGCTAATTGCCAGATTCTGCAGACTTTTTGAATTCATCACGTTTTCTTTCAAATGCTTTAATCTCCTTCAGGATTTGATGCAGTAGCTGCACAGGGCCATAATGAAACCCACAAATGAACCAACAGAATCCACAATTCCGATGTGATGTTCAATCAGAAATCGGAAATTCGTTGCGATTCAAAGTCGCCTTCCCATCAATGATATGATACCGCCTCAGATCCAATCTTAATTCAAACAAATTTAATACATATCGCGTCCATCTCCCATTGTAATGAATTACGATATGGAATGATTCCGATCCGAACCAGTGGCTATACACAGGACCGATACATCAACAAAGTCGACTGATATAACTCTTAAATCTGTTTCAAAGCTCCAACAGATGATTACGCCAATTCTATGTGTTAATAGCTGTCGCAACACGCAAATTCAATCAATGCCAAAATTTATTTAAACACAGAATTCTTACTGTTGAAATGAAAACACAGGTTTTCCCCATTCCTTCGATTTCACAATCATACGATACTCATATCCCACCATCTGTCATTCGATGCGCGCAAACCATAATTGCATTCAAAGAATGAAACAAAGTTTCGCCCTTTCCTCTGCTCCAAAGTTTCGATCCGATCCAAATTGGAATCGGAGATTGCCAAAACTGAATGTTAGTTGAATCATCACTGATCTACAACACTGATTCGGACTTTTGGACTTGATACAATTCTGAATTGAATTGTGAATTAATTTAACTCCCCTCCAAGTTTCCGCGAAGTCCTCTCCATTGAAATTAAGAAAAACATAGTCCACAACCATTTAAATTGAATGCACAACAAAAAAAAGCTCTGACTTCCATGATTCATCAAAAATCAAATTCACAGCAAACAACGCTCTGAATTCCATGATTTATCATACAATTAAGCACACAACACAATTTTATCAATAATATTGATAAAATAGAGTCTCGCCTCAGGCCCATTATACAAGAAATTGACTTCTGTCAAAAACAACTCATACCCACATCGGAGCTCTCGCTCCATCCAAAAAAAACCCACACACACACTTTCTGCAAATTTGAGCTTCGCTCCACACAAGAACACCCCCTCTCTGCAAAGATCTCTTTGCTTATTACAATTTCCTCTCATTAATCCTTCCACTAATTCTTCTAACAAATCGATAACATAATTTTCTATTTTTAAAACTCTAACAGAATTCCCTATTTACTAGCTCTCGTGCACACTTGTTTAACAAACCTTATCTCTAATTTAAAATAAGAAAATCTCATACTTATCACAATAACAAACTGTTTGAGAAGTTAATAATCCCGAATTCGACCAAACAGTTAATGAATTTTACTGTGATTAGCCACAACATGTGGACAATCCTCCACATTGCTGGCTAATGACGATTCTCCTACATCACTCCCACGTTGTCACTTACTATTGATGATAAACCCTAGAAATTAGGGAACATGTTTCCTTGTTTTTAGGTTTAGGATCTTTGAAAATGCCACGTGGGATAGAGCTTTTATCTTCTCATCCATGACATATTTTATGAAACTAAAGGAGGTTTTTGTATTCCCTGTTGTCTAGAACAAAAACCTCTCTTGGGTTTTTAAAAAACTTGTTAAGCTATCCCGAATCTGTCCTTGAAAAACACGTGTAAAACACCAAAAATCCGTTCTCTCAAATTAGGGTTTCAAAGAATGCTTAGTATCTCCCAATTGAAAACACTTATGAAGAAAGTGAGATATTTTATTTTACTTGGAGAGTTGATGAAGAGAAACCTCCTTCAAAATTCCAAAATACATTTTCCTGTGACTAGAAACTGATCTTGAAAAAGACTGTTAAAACCAGAAGACAAAGCTTGACTTTCAACAGTTTCGTAGCACAATTTAACCATAAATTCCTCCTACCTCATAATGAATTTGCAGAAACTGAAAGAGGTTTTTGTGGTTTAGTTTGTTAGGATGAAAAGCCTCTTTCAGTTTTCAAAATTGAGATCTCATTTGCCCAGGAACCCTTCTGGAAGTTGACTAGTAAAAGCAGAAACAGAGACTTTTATGCTAAAACAGGTTTTTCAGGGGTTTCGTAGCGCGCTACAAAAAATCCTAGTTCAGAATCCTTGATTTCGTAGCATAGGTAGTGAAAATTCTAGGTTTTGTGCTATGAAAACTCCTAGGAAGTTTTATAGTGCATGAAAACCTTGACACAAGTTTGACACATGGAATTTTAGGTGTGATGTGAGATCAGTGATAGGTAAAACCGGAGTGTTGACCCTATTTGACAATGCCAACAAGACTCCCTTCTAGGTCCTAGACTCTAAAACAAACCATGGAAAGACTAGACCAAGACTAACACCAATCCTTTTGGAATCAAACTGATGTTCAAAATTTAGGAATTTTTTTCAGTGATAATAGTGGCTCCATTAGGGATAGTGTGCCCTTGTGGTATATGAAGAACCTGTAGCTCCAGTGCCGCTATCCATTCTCTAGAATAAAACTTTGAACTTCTGCCCAATCTGCTCCTCAAGCCTTTAATGATTTGCTGCAAGAAGAATTCAAACTGCACCTACTGAAATAGATGCTCAATCAACCTACCCTGAGCTTATTTGCATCTACCTACCTACCCTATCAGTTGCAATCTCCACTGGTAACTCAAGGAACATGAAACTTCCAATGAAGCCAGTCATCAATTTGATCAGAAACTTGAATCTCTTGACTATGCTTGAAGCGAAAATAAACCAGATACAAAAATAACCAAGACAACATGAGGTGTAACTGTTCTTCAAGATGAAAATATAACTGGAAGCCTGAATAGTAAATCTTTTCCATGTAGTCAGCTATAGGGTAAAAAAACACATGGTTAGTTTGATGATTCTCATAACATTCTATATCTTCAAACAATTGATCCTCGGCCACACAAAATTCCTTTGATAAGTTATCAAATTGCCTTTCTGCATGATTTCCATAGACAATGTAATTTTCCTCGCTATTATGATCATTCTTTGAAGTAATCTGCAGTAAGGAATTACATAAATGATCAACATTTTCCTCTACCTGAGGGTTATAAAAATTTTCTTCTAGTATTTCTTCTTGGTGTTTGCAATTATTTTCATCTTTATTATGATTTGAACACTGACAAGTCTACTGCATCTCTACATCAATCTCGAAGGATGTAATATGATTTTCATAAGTAAACCCATGTTGATTTTCGTACTGCATTTCATGGGATGTTATCCCTTCTTCTTGGGGTTGAAATTTATTGTTATGAAGAGCCTCTAAAATTTCTTCATCCATGAATTCATCATCATCATAACAATCCTTCAAAAATTGAATAGGACTCAAAGAATGTTTACAACAATTTTTTACCAGCAATAAAGAAGGATGACATTCTTTATACATCACATACAATTCATCATGAAAATTAACAAGCGAATATATTGAACCATTTTCCAAGCTTTTATACCAAGACCATGTTTTTACTTCTAAAGTGGTCTTAAACATCTTCATGAGACAATCTTTAGGGAAATGAACCTTAAGACTGCGTACATGCATATGGAACCTAACCAAATGAAGAGCAGCATTGTCTTTCTTTTCATCTTTGAATATCGGAAGATCATCTAACCAATCAAACTTTGGCATAGGATTTGGAAAACCAGGGATATGAGACCAATTCATAGGGGCATACCTAGCATTCATTCTTGCAATGGAACTCATTTTGAAACTTCATCAAGCTACTGATCTTATAGCAGTGGAGTCACCTTCCAATTTGTTATTTGATGTGTGGAGTTGTCAAGGTAGTTTGCAGCCTTAAAAAAATTTCTGAGCTCCTGCTACCTTTAGAAGTTCAGCTTTCTTGATTTCGGGAATGAATAATCTTCAGGCTCCCAGTAGATGCACCAAAATGTTATCACCAAAATAAGACCCTGAAAGGATGCTGATCAAACTATCTAGGTGTAACTATTTCAAACCAATCTTTTAGCTAAGGCTTAGCCTCCTCAGCATGAGAGGGCTCTCTCAAAGGGTTAAAGATATGGACAGATGGCTAACTCTATGGTTTGTGATTTTATAGGTTTATAGGTTGAAAGATGAAGGTTGCTACCATTGTGCTATGGAGTTAAAGTATGTTTCAGTACCTGAGCAAGATCAGCTTAACATGAAAGTCAGGGCATAGAGAGTTTTTATACATCAACAAAACAAAGATACAATGCAAGGAAACATAGTTTATAAATACATGAAGGAAGTTAGAGAATCATTGATGAGTTCTAACTAACATGTATTCACACCACTGCAAGTAAGTGAAAGAGGAAAGCCATAAGACAATAGGACATTAAAACTCTCTTTGAATCCTAAGTAGTGAAGCCAAAACATTCTACCTAGCATGGAAGTCAAAGCATTATAGAGTTCAAGTGCAGAAATGAAAATATAAAACAATGAAACACAGTTAGTTTATCTATGAAAGAAGTCATAGCATCATTGATGAGTTTTGAGTATCATAAGTAGACGCCACTGCAATGTAAGTATTGTAAGATTCCATCCAAACAAGAACATGCAAGAACTCTTCATGAATCTTGAGTTGTCTAAGTAGAAACTCCACATTAGGTTAAAAATATACACAATCTGCACATAGAGCAGCAGCTGAGCCAAAAAGTTTCCAACCCTTTTCTAATTCAACCTCTTACTTTATATATAGCATTTACAATATGGATTCCCTCATCCCTTATCAAGAGAATTCGAATTTGCTATGAGTGACACCTATTCTAACCATAAAAAAAACTATTAAATACAAATGATAGCTAACTAGCAGTCCTAAAGACCTAATACAACTAGGAGTGTAACTCCTTAGTATGAATAAACCACCTTAAGTAAATATTGAATGCATTCTTTGACAGCTGCAACCTCATGAGGTCGAATTTGATGAATCCTCCCACGTTGTCACTTACTGTTGATGATAAACCCTAGAAATTAGGGAACATGTTTCCCTGTTTTTAGGTTTAGGATCTTTGAAAATGGCACGTGGGACAGAGCCTTTATCTTCTCATCCATGACATATTTTACGAAACTGAAGGAGGTTTTTGTATTCCATGCTGTCTAGAACAAAAACCTCTCTTGGTGTTTTAAAACACTTCTCTAGCTGTCCAGATTCTGTCCTTGAAAAACACGTGTAAAACAGGAAAAATCCGTTCTCTGAAATTACAGTTTCGAAGAAATCTTAGTATCTCCCAAATGAAAACACTTATGAATAAAGTGAGATAGGTTATTGTATCTAGAGAGTTGGTGAAGAGAAACCTCCTTCACAATTCCAAAATACCTTTTCCTGTGACTAGAAACGGATCTTGAAAAAGACTGTTAAAACCAAAAGACAAAGCTTGACTTTCAGCAGTTTCATAACGCAAGTTCAACCATAAATTCCTCCCACCTCAAAATGAATTTGAAGAAAATGAAAGAGGTTTTTGTAGCTTGGTATGTTGGAAAGAAAAGCCTCTTTCAAGTTTCAAAATTAAGTTCTCTGTTGCTCAGGAATCATTTTGGAAGTTGACTAGTAAAAGCAGAAAACAAAGACTTTTATGCTGAAATAGGCTTTTTCAGGGGTTTTGTAGTGTGCTACGAAAACTCCTAGTTCAGAATCCACAATTTCATAGCACGTCCAATGCAAATTCTAGGTTTTGCGCTATGAAAACTCTTAGGCAGTTTTTTAGTGCATGAAAACCTTGACACACATTTGACACATGGAATTTAGGTGTGATGTGAGATCAGTGATAGGTAAAACCAGAGTGTTAACCCTATTTGACAATGCCAACAAGACTCCCTTCCAGGTCCTAGACTCTAACACAAACTATGGAAAGACTAGACCAAGACAAACACCAACCCTTTTGGAATCAAATTGATGTTCAAAATTTAGGAATTTTTTTCAGTGATAACATCTGCTATCTCTGATGTTGTTTCTGTTGTCTCTGGTGTTGTTTTCCCCTCTACTTGCTGAGTCACTGCCATTCCTATGGAATCCTTTTTCTGAGTTGTCTTGGGCTTCTTCTTTTCAGTTCTTGTCTTTTTCCTTGTCTCTGTTGTGGCCTTCCCTTTTTCTTCTTTTGATGTTGTTGTCTTCTGCTTTAGATCCAATTATGGTTGTGTCAGGTTTCTCCTCTCATCTCTGTTTTTATTCTTTTTGTTCTTCTAATTGAATATTCTATGCTTCTTCATGGATTTCATTCTCAAGTTCCTATTTTTGCTCCTCCTCTTCACTGCCAGATGGGCTAAGGTCATTAGTGAGAGTTTTTATGTCATCTTCTTTAGTCATGTTCCTGAAAATTTCCCAGGCTATAGGGATTGTGTATGTGTGGAGGGCATCTTCTATGAGCAATTTAATGAGCCCATGGTGAGCCAGTTGGTTTGGAACCCCTGCATTCAATTTTGTGCCACACTCTATCAAGGATTGGAGGAGGAAATATGGAAGATTGAGTTTTCTAGATGCAGGTAGGTCCATTCCATATCTTAGTTCATGCAACAATCTAAAATGATAACCATAGACTATACTATATCTTCCTTCACAGGAGATATATTTCATGATCTGGTAGCTGACTTCAACCCATGGATAAGGTATACTTGTCCTTTTGATCCCATTCTTATCCTCCACAGGATGTTCATCAGGCTGGAAAAAGGTTTTTTTAGCAACCTGTCCTAGTAGTTTTTCTTCTTTGCTCCAGGGGAGCCCAAGTGGAAGACCTGTAATTCTGCTGATGAATTTTGGTGTAAGTTCTATGGTTAGACCCCTGAAACTGATTGTAGCATGGGTTTTTGAATGGGGTCTTAAAGATATTAAAAATTCCTCTGTAACTTCCTCATCATACCCATGAAATTTCTCAAAGAAAGGCGTCCAATTTTCCCTGGTAAAGAGGGCTACCATTTCTGGGTGTTCATGCAATTTGGTGGAATTCAGAGGCTCCTTTCTCATAAAACCCCCTGTCATGATGTTTAGTGACTGCTGGAAATTCTCAGGTGAGGAGGAAGGCAACAAATTTTCAAACCTGAAAATAGAGGAACAACTGAGGTTTTTTTTGGAACCAGAGAGAGTTTTTAATTTTTCTTCTTTTTAACAAAAATAAATTTTAATTTTCCTGCCCTTCAAACTTTGTTCTCAACCTTACTTTACTTCTCAGGCTGTTGGAAGAAATCAATAGTTGTCTTTTAAAAAAACAACACAGAGAGCAAGATAGTGTTTTTCTTTGACAGACCATGTAATGGAAATTCAGTGCTTTATAGGCTTAATTTCCTATGGTTGCATCACTTATTCATACAGGAGAATACGGGGAAGAAGGAGACAGAATTTTAGTGCAGAGATTAAAGTGGAGAGATTGTGTATATTTCCGAAAAACACAGGCAAACTTTTGTTTTCACTTTCCCTTTCTTTTTCACCTCAGTACTTTGTTTCAAATCCACCACCCTTTGTAGATAATTAACATGGTGAGTAGGTTGTCTAAGCCTACCTTATTTCGAGCTTGAATTTGGCACAAAATCTTGAATCTTCCCTCTGTAGAGATATTCACTAGCCTTATTGTAGAAAGGCTCCTATAGACTGTGTTTCCGCTCCTATAGAGTGCGATAATGCTCCTGTAGAGCCCGATAAGTGGAAGGGTCTTGAAACTGGAAGAGAGCGACTATTTCAAGGTACTAAAGGTGGTAGGTGAGTTGTTGCAGCCGAGAACTTGTCGATGCAAATGAAAATAAAGGTGGTGGAGGCTTTGACTGCAATGTACTTAAGCTTATGGCATTTTCTGCAGTGACGAGGTGAGGTGGCAGGAAGGGTATGTTATCCCCATCTGGACCGTTGGTCCCTGCAGTGCCATTATGATACTTCATGCTACCTGCCCACAATCACTTCTATCATTCTCGTTATCTGCCGCCACCACTACCTATTTTGAGCTTTTCTTCCTGAGTTGACTGAACACACGTGCTGATTGCATCCACTGAATGTTGTTTGAATTGGAGAAGGCTTGTTCAAATTGGACGAGGGTGGCCAGTTAGTTGGCCACCAATTTCATTTAATCATGACCATCTCAATGGTTCATGAAGTTTCTAAATCATATTCATGCAACAGAGGAATGGGTTTAGCCACTAACTTGTTAGTCGCTACTGTGCTTTACATGTTCAGACTTTGGCACTTTGTTCTTAGATTGCTGTTGTTGGCCGCTCATGGCTTCTGAACCGGTCACCAGGCTATCTCATGTTAGTGATCTTCTTATTCAAGAACGACTCCTTGCATACTGTATACACCTGTGGCTGCACTAACCCTGCCTCTGGAGCTTGTTTTTTTAAAGGGATCAGTTGTTACAGGAATCCTGCTGGATTTCCTGTAACTACTTGTCCCATTAAAATTTATGGCTGAGGTTTGAGCAGGGACTGAAAAGATAGCTAAGGAAGGTTCTAAAGGAAAAGGAAAAAGCAGCTAGTATGCACCAAGTAAGAAACAAGTTTAGAAATTTTACTGTTTATTCTTCATCATTTAAAAAAACAAAAAACAAAAGAAATAGAATTTCTGTGTTTTCTATGCAGGGAGGAAAGAAGCGAATGGAAATGTAGTATTGCAGGGATGGAATGGAGAGTTAGGAGGATGAATTGTGGTATGGAGGTCCACAGGTCTTCTGGACAAATTTATAGCCCTTTGATTCTTTTCTGAACTTTATTTCGAACTCTTTGTGGTTTCTGCAGGAGCCTCTTGTAGAATGCACAGAGCTTCCTGTAGGATGGAAAATCTCCAGAACAAGTGAGAACTAGGCCTGGGAAAAGACAGTGGCGATGGAGAAATGATCTATCAGGGGTGTATTTTGCCTGGCCATGACCTTTTTTCCTGTGACCCTCCTGCAATCTTCAATGCATTAAAAGGAAGTTAATTTTCCGTTTTTTTCCTGCTTTTTTCATTTTTTTCTCTCTTTTCTTTTTTTGAGATAGTTGGAGCACCTCCAGGAGGTTTTCACCCTCAATGCTTGCCCTAGGCACCTCCAGGAGGTTTTCACCCAGGGATCTTTTATTTTCTTTTTCTGTTTTTTTTGTCTAGGGTGTGGGTGGAATGGAGGTAGAGACCTGCTCCAATAACAACACTATTTTACTAAGATTTTCAATGAATTCTTGCTTAGAGAGGGGCTTCCTATAGATCTTTAACTGATGCCCATTGACAAGCATGGGGATGGCTTCTTCATCAATGGTCTGGATTAGAACTGAACCATTTTCATTACATTTTTCTACTGTGTACGGTCTCAGCCATCTTGTCCTCAGATTTCCCATGAAATCTTTATATCTTGAATCATATAGCAGCACCCAATCTCCTTCTTGGAATTGTTTTTCTTTGATGTGTATGTCATGTCATATTTTAATTTAAAGTTGGACTACCTCTAAGTGGAGAAGGGCCTACAATATTTGTTCATCCAATCCATTTAGCTGAAGTAACCTTTCCTTTTGTGCACAGCTAAGATCTAGGTCCAGCTGAGCTGCCATTCTTAAGGTGTTATATTCAAATTCTATTGACAACAAAGCTTTCTTCCCATAGACCAGCTCATAGGGTGTGAATCCTATGGTGGTTTTCCAAGTGGTGTTATAGACCCAGGTGGCCTCAACCAATTGATCTACCCAATCATTTCTACTGATGCTCACTACCTTGGTCAAAATTCCTTCCAAAGCTCTGTTAGTGACTTCCACCAGTCCATTCGCTTGTGGATGACAAGGGGTGGAATTTTGGTGCTTTATTTTGTGGTGTGTGAGAAGATATTCAATCATATTGGATGTAAACTAATTCCCTTGATTTATAACTAATTCTCTTGGATAGCCAAACTTATAGAAGATATTTTCTCTCAAAAACTCAACTATTTTTTCTTCTGTTGCTGCCTTGATCGCCTTTGTTTCTACCCATTTTTTTAGATAATCAGTGCACACAATGATGTAAGATTTCTATTTTGAAGGAGGGTTGATGGGACCCACAAAGTCCATGCCCCACTTCTCAAATGGCTCGAAATCCACTTGCGGTTGCAAGGGCATCTCATCCTTTGGAGTAGGTTTCCCCATCCTTTGACATCGGTCACACTAGCTGATATATCTCTTGACATATTGATGAAGAGTGGGCAAATAGTAACCTGCTTGCAGAATTTTGAAGACGATCCTCTTTGCTACAAAATGGCCCCCACAGGGCCGATCATGATAGGTTAGCAGAATGTCAAAAACTTCCTCCTCCCTAACACATAATCTCAAAATATAATATGGGCCAAGTTTGAAGAGATTGCCCCCAATCCAGGTGAATGGGGCACTTTTCTTCATGATCTTGCTTTTTCCTTTTGAGGATAGGTGTGGCAGAAACTATGCTAAAACCAAGTAATTTGCTATATCAAAAAACCATGGAGAGAGTACTGAGATAGAAAATAAGTGTTCATCTGGCATTTGATCATCCACCATTCCTTCTTCACTTGCAAGAAAATCTAATGTAGACAGAAAATCAGCAACAACATTTTCCTTTCCCATCTTATCAACAATGATTAGATCAAATTGCTGCAATAAAAGTAACCTTCTAATAATACGAGTATTTACGTCTGGTTTGTTCATTAAATGCCTAATTGTAGCATGATTAGTTTGTACGAATATTTGATAGCTGGTGATGTAGTTTCTAAACTTATTTAGGGAATGGACTACATCTAGGAGCTCTTTTTCAGTTACAATGTAGTTTAACTTTGCCTTGGACAAGTTTTTACTTACAAAATATATGGCATAAGGCAGACTCTCATCAACTTGCCCTAATGTTGCTCCTATCTCTTTGTTCGAGGCATCTGTATGAATGTGGAAAGGTAGGGCCCAGTTTGGACATCTCAAAATTGGGGCAGTCACCAGTTTAGTTTTCAAGGTACCCAAAGCCTATTGATAGTTGTCAGTCCATATGAACTCAACATCTTTCCCCAAAAGACCAAAAAATGGAGAGGCTAGCTTACTAAAATCCTTAATGAATCTTTAATAATACCCTGCTAAACCTAGGAAACTCTGAACATCTCTTACATTTTGAGGAGGTGGAACCCTTTAGATGATGTCAATTTTGTTGGGATCCACCTGTAGTTCTTGTTGAGACATTGTATGACCTAGTATGGTCCCTTTGGTCATCAGGAATTCACATTTTTCAGGACTGAGGGACAGGTTCATTTCAATGCACTTGGCTAAAACTTTTCCCAAGTTAGTCAAAGCTTCTTGGAAGTTATAACCATAAGGGGTAAAGTCATCCATATAGATTTCCACTAAATCATGAACCAGTTCAGCAAATATACTCAGTACCGCTCTCTGGAAAGTGGCAGGAGCATTACACAATCCGAAGGGAAGGACCTGGTATGCAAAAGTACCCCAAGGACAAGTGAAAGTGGTCTTATCTTGGTCTTCCAGGATGATTTGGATCTGGTTGTACCCGCTAAACCCATATAGGAAGGAGAAGAACTTCTTCCCTGCCAGGCCATCTAACACTTGATCTATTAAAGGCAAAGGGAAATGATCCTTCTTGGTGGCCTTGTTTAGTTCCCGATAATCGACATAGATTCTCCACTTCCCATTTTTCTTTGGCACTAGCACCAAAGGAGACACCCATTTGCTATCAGATATGGGGTAGATGAATCCTGCATCTAGAAACTTTTGCAGTTCTTCTTTGACAATGTCGTTAAGGGCTGGATTGATCCTTCTTTTAGGCTGCTTGACTAGTTTACAATCTTCTTTAATGTAAATGTGATGAGTACAGACTGAAGGGTGGACTCCCTTCATCTCCTTATAGCTCCAAGCAAAAGCATCTGAGTGGTTTTTCAATAAGCTACACAATTCTTTCTCCTAAGAGGTGGATAGGGATGAGTTGATATTGAAGGTTTTTTTTGGGCCAAATTCCACATTCTTAACTCAAAGAGAGGTCAGATCAGCCACACAAAGATCAACTAAAGGATTGGCTTGGGTTTCTTACACCAGCTCTTCTAATGGCAACACACTAGGGGGTGGATTCAGAATCAGGTTTTCAATAAGATCATCCTTAGTTTGTGGGCCTCCCATGGTAGCTTCTACTATACACAATGGTGCAGAATAGACTTCATCCTCATCTTCCTCCTCCAACCAAAGAGGTAAATCATGTTCTAACAAAGGTTTGGCAAGAGGATATAGGAGTAGCTGCTTAGACATATGCCCATTCTTAATTGTCATGTTCCTAGCTTGACAACTGATGTAGGCATCTACAGTAGCCAACCAAGGTCTTCCTAAGATGAGGGGATACCCAGTGAGCTTTGCCTTTGGTTGGAGAACCAGGAAGTTAGCAGGGTACTCCCAAGAATTGATGGAGACCATTTCATCTTCCACAATCCCCTCAGGCATCACAGTGGAGCGGTCTGCTAACTGCAGTACTGTTATGTTCTTTCTCAGGGAGCCTTGAAGGTTTAGCTTAAGCATAGTGTCCTTGGTCATCACACTAATGGCAGCCCCAAGATCAGTTAGGGTATGGGGTATTACGGTGCCATTGATGTGGACATCGACTACAAGACTCCCAGGGTCTAGATATTTCAGACAAATTACCTACCCAACATCAGGTGGGACAGTTGTCCTATGACATTGATAGTTGGGGCATCTCTCTTGTGCTTGCCTAGGTGCCTGAAGCACTTATCCTTGATCATCTTGTTGTATATAGGCGCATCCTTTATGGCTTGGAGAAGTGGTATTTTTACACATAATTGTTTTAATTCTCTCAAAAGTTCAGTTTCTTCTGGGGTTAATTGAGTGGTTTTAGTTAATCTCTTAGGAAAGGGTGGAATGGCTTTTGGTTCAATTTCTTGTTTTCCTTCCTCATCCCCCTTAGGGGGAGGTTGGTTATCTGGGATAACCTTCCCAGATCATAGGTTAATCTCATGAATTTCCACAACATAGGTCGGACATGACGTTTCTCACCTATATACTTGTAGGGCCTATCTGTTATTGGGGTTCGGGTTCGGTTGAGAAGGTATTTGAGGTTGCCTTGGTGGAGCAGGAGGTAATGGTTGTGGTTGAATAGGTGGTGGAGGCAAAAGAGTGGGAGGAGAGGTGTATTGGGGCCTCCAACCCTAATGTGGTGCATTCCACTGAGGCTGTGGCTGAGCATAAGAGTGAAATGAATGAGTAACTAGCCGAGCCTGGTATTGAGGTGGATACGACCAAGGAGGGGGTGTGGACCAGGAAGGATGAGTAGGGGGACCCCAAGAAGGCATGGAAGTGGCTTGATTGGAGTTGTAATAGGTTTGGGATGTCCCTTACATTTCCTGCTAGTAAGGTCTGGGCCCATGTGGCCTCCTTTGGTTCATGAAATAGAGTGGTTCAATGGCTCCTTCGGCCCCCTAAAATGCATGTTTAAGTATGGGAAAGGAAGGGAACTGATTGGTAGGATGGTATTCTTCACAGAATGAACACACTTCTATAGAGTGTTGGCATTATGGCACAGGTGTTGTCCTTGATGGAAACCTTCTTTGGTAACAGATCTCAGTTCAGGCTCTCAGAAAGTAGAAAAAGTCATATACGCAAGTTCATCTAGACTAAGGCACGTATACACGCGGGTTATACATTACAAAAGAGCGTATATGTTGGTGATCATCCTTTTGGTCCATGGCAGTTAGATCTTGGAACTTGAACCTATGTTTTGGACCATGGCATCTCGTCAGATGTGTCGATCCCTAGTTTTGGGTTCATGGTATTGAAATGTTATGGTTTTGGACCATGGTATTGGGGAAGGCCTAAGACTATAAAAGAGGAAGGAGATCTTGTGACAAATGATCATCTGAATTATTTTTGAAGATCTGATAAAGTGCTAGAGCTGGTATATTGGGTGGTGCTGCAGATCTGGATCTGAAGGAAGGAGGAACCTTAGCGCCAAAGGAAGGATAAGTTTTATTCATGGGTCATAATCTTTAAGCTTGGATGATAGTATCTTTGTATGATTTTGATCTACTAGATGTGGCGCTTGTCTGATCTATAAGTCTAATAATCTGGGTTAATTAGTGATTGAATATCTGGAAGAGCGTGTTGTCTTTTATAGATCTGTACGCAGGTTTAGTAAAGCAAGGGCGCGTATAAACGTAGTTTAGGTGAAGTAAAGGCGCATATACACAGGATGTTCCATACGCAGATGCGTATGCACGCAAGTTGCAAACTGTTGAAATTGTGTATATGCTTTAAGTTGTGATCTAGTTGTTTCTGCTTATTGCTGCTATGTTCTGGGTTCTGTTGTGTGGTTTCTGGTACTGTGTTTGTGTACAACTGGCAAAGGAGTATCTACTTAGCTTCAGATCTAGTTGGTGAAAAGGAGTTTGGTTGATGAAGATTTTCTTGTTAACTGTTTGATGTTCATGGATCTAGTCTGAAAATTGATGAAACGTGGTCCCTGGAAGAAAGAGAAGGTTGTAGCCTTCTGTAGGCCAGCACCTACGTACTAGTATCTTGGCTAGTGCAAGAGCTAAGGGGGTTGTAGCTCCCTTCTAGGAGAGCTGGAAAACGAGAGAAAGTTGTAGCTCTCTGCAGGTTGTAGCCTGTGTACTGGTAAAGCACTTCACCAGTACATTGTAAACAGAAGTTTCTAATTTAAGGAAAGATAGAGACGAATTACAGCAGGTGGTTTTCACCCACATTGGGTTTCCACCTTATATCTGGTGTTCTTGTGTATGATTGTCTTTCTGCTCTGTTTTACTATCTCTGGTTACTGGTTATTTGATGCTGCATCTCAGATTAACAAACATCATCTAAAGTTCAAGTAAATTAAAAGTTTTCTCTGTG
Source organism: Pinus taeda (assembly GCA_000404065.3). Taxonomy (NCBI): domain Eukaryota; kingdom Viridiplantae; phylum Streptophyta; class Pinopsida; order Pinales; family Pinaceae; genus Pinus; species Pinus taeda. The sequence goes on from APFE030421090.1 coordinate 82,513, forward strand.
TACGCTGGTTTACTTCTGAATAGTTGCGTATATACGTGGGTTGAATTGACTGAAGTATCATATACAATTTGGTTTTTAAAAAGGATTATTTGACTTGATAATACTGATTCCCCCCCCCCCCCTCTCAGTATTATTTTCAACAATTGGTATTAGAGAAGGTCCTTCTGAAGAAGCTTGATCGCTTGAAGGAAGATCTTTCATCATGAGCAACTACGAGAGGGAAGCATC